>RCUC01017731.1:0-10226 GCA_003697995.1 Taxidea taxus jeffersonii
AGTGATGTGGAGCACTTGTTCATGTGTCTGTTGGCCATCTGAATGTCTTCTTTGCAGAAATGTCTGTTCATGTCCTCTGCCCATTTCTTGATTAGATTATGTTCTTTGGGTGTTGAGTTTGATAAGTTCTTTATAGATTTTGGATACTAGCCCTTTATCTAATATGTCGTTCGCAAATATCTTCTCCTATTCTGTCAGTTGTATTTTGGTTTTGTTAACTGTCTCCTTTGCTGTGCAAAAGGTTTTGATCTTGATGAAGTTCCAATAGTTCATTTTTTCCCTTGCTTCCCTTGCCTTTGGCGTTGTTTCTAGGAAGAGGTTGCTGTGGCTGAGGTTGAAGAGGTTGCTGCCTGTGTTCTCCTTAAGGGTTTTGATGGACTCGGTTCTCACATTGAGGACTTTCATCCATTTTGACTCTATATATTCATGTGTGGTATAAAGAAATGGTCCAATTTCATTTTTCCAATTTCAGTTTTCCAAACACCATTTGTTGAAGAGGGTGTCTTTTTTCCATTGGACCTTCTTTCCTGCTTTGTTGAAGATTAGTTGACCATAGAGTTGAGGGTCTATTTCTGGGCTCTGTATTCTGTTCCATTGATCTATGTGTCTGTTTTTGTGCCAGTACCATACTGTCTTGATGATGACAGCTTTGTAATAGAGCTTGAAGTCTGGAATTGTGATGCCACCAACTTTGGCTTTCTTTTTCAATATTCCTTTGGCTATTTGAGATCTTTTCTGGTTCCATATACATTTTAGGATTATTTGTTCCATTTCTTTGAAAAAAAATGGATGGGATTTTGATAGGGATTGCATTAAATGTGTAGATTGCTTTAGGTAGCATAGACATTTTCACAATATTTGTTCTTCCAATCCATGAGCATGGAACATTTTTCCATTTCTTTGTGTCTTCCTCAATTTCTTTCATGAGTACTTTATAGTTTTCTGAGTATAGATTCTTTCCCTCTTTGGTTAGGTTTATTCCTAGGTATCTTATGGTTTTGGGTGTAATTGTAAATGGGATTGACTCCTTATTTTCTCTTTCTTCTGTCTTGTTGGTGTAAAGAAATGCAACTGATTTCTATGTATTGATTTTATATCCTGACACTTTACTGAATTCCTGTACAAGTTCTAGCAGATTTGGAGTGGAGTCTTTTGGGTTTTCCACATATAGTATCATATCATCTGCAAAGAGCGATAGTTTGACTTCTTCTTTGCCTATTTAGATGCCCTTAATTTCTTTTTGTTGTCTGATGGCTGAGGCTAGACTTCTAGGTCTATGTTGACCAGCAGTGGTGATAATGGACATCCCTTCCATGTTCCTGACCTTAGTGGATTAGCTCTCAGTTTTTCTCCATTAAGAATATTTGCAGTGGGTTTTTCATAGATGGCTTTGATAATATTGAGGTATGTACCTTCTATCCCTACACTTCAAAGAGTTTTGATCAGGAAGGGGTGCTGTACTTTGTCAAATGCTTTTTCAGATCTATTGAGAGTATCATATGGTTCTTGTTCTTTCTTTTATTAATGTATTGTATCACATTGATTGATTTGCAAATGTTGAACCAACCTTGCTGCCCTGGAATAAATCCCACTTGGTCGTGGTGAATAATCATTTTAATGTACTGTTGGATCCTATTGGCTAGTATTTTGGTGAGATCTTTGCATCTGTGTTCATCAAGGATATTGATCTGTAATTCTCTTTTTTGATGGGATCCTTTTCTGTTTTGGGGATCTAGGTAATGCTGGCCTCATAAAATGAGTTTTGGAATTTTCCTTCCATTTCTATTTTTTGGAATAGTTTCAGGAGAATAGGAATTAATTATTCTTTAAATGTTTGGTAGAATTCCCCTGGGAAACCGTCTGGCCCTGGCCTTTTGTTGTTTGGAGATTTTTGATGACTGTTTCAATCTCCTACTGGTTATGCTTTTCTGTTTCTTCCTGGTTCAGTTTTGGCAGTTTCTATGCCTCTAGGAATGTATCCATTTCTTCCAGATTGTCAAATTTGTTGGCATAGAGTTGCTCATAATATGTTCTTATGATTGTTTGTATTTCTTTGGTGTTGGTTGTAATCTCTCCTCTTTCATTCATGATTTTATTTATTTGGGTCCTTTCTCTTTTCTTTTGGATAAGTCTGGCCAGGGGTTTATCAATCTTATTAATTCTTTCAAAGAACCAGCTCCTAGTTTCAATGATTTGTTTTATTGCTTTTTGGGTTTCTATTTCATTGATTTCTGCTCTGATGTTTATTATTTCTCTTCTCCTGCTGGGTTTATGCTTTCTTTGTTCTTTTTCCAGCTCCTTTAGGTGTAGAGTTAGGTTGTGCACTTGAGACCTTTCTTGTTTCTTTTTTTTTTTTTTGAAGATTTTATTTATTTATTTGACAGAGAGAGATCACAAGTAGGCAGAGGCAGTCAGAGAGAGAGAGAGGGAAGCAGGCTCTCTGCTCAGCAGAGCAGAGAGCCTGATGCGGGACTCGATCCCAGGCCCTGAGATTATGACCTGAGCCGAAGGCAGTGGCTTAACCCACTGAGCCACCCAGGCGTCCCCCTTTCTTGTTTCTTGAGAAAGGCTTATATCACTATATATTTTCCTCTCAGGACTGCCTTTCTGTGTCCCACAGATTTTGAACCATTGTATTTTCATTATCATTTGTTTCCATGAATTTTTTTTCAATTCTTCTTTAATTTCCTGGTTTACCCATTCATTCTTTAGTAGGATGCTGTTGAGTCTCCATGTATTTGGGTTCTTTCCAAATTTCCTCCTGTGATGGAGTTCTAGCTTGAGAGCATTGTGGTCTGAAAATATGCAGGGAATGATCCCAATCTTTTGATACCGGTTGAGACCTGACTTATGACCCAGGATGCGATCTATTCTGGAAAATGTTCCATGTGCACTAGAGAAGAATGTGTATTCTGTTGCTTTGGGATGAAATGTTCTGAATATATCTGTGATGTCCATCTGGTCCAGTGTGTCATTTAAGACCTTTATTTCCTTATTGATCTTTTGCTTGGATCATCTGTCCATTTCAGTGAGGGGAATGTTAAAGTCCCCTACTATTATTGTATTATTGTTGGTGTGTTTCTTTGATTTTGTCATTAATTGGTTTATATAGTTGGCTGCTCCCATGTTAGGGGCATAGATATTTAAAATTGTGAGATCTTCTTGTTGGACAGACCCTTTGAGTATGATATAGTGTCCTTCCTCATCTCTTATTATAGTCTTTGGCTTAAAATCTAATTGATCTGATATAAGGATTGCCACCAGAGCTTTCTTCTGGTGTCCATTAACATGGTAAGTTGTTTTCCACCCCCTCACTTTAAATCTGGAGGTGCCTTTGGGTCTAAAATGAATTTTTTGTTGGCAGCATATTGAATGTTGGTTTTTTTTTTTTTTTTTTTAATCCATTCTGAAACCCTCTGTCTTTTAATTGAAGCATTGAGCCCATTTACATTCAGGGTAACTATTAAGAGATATGAATTTAGTACCATTGAATTGCCTGCAGGGTGACTGTTCCTGTATATTGTCTCTGTTCCTTTCTGATCTCCTAGTTTTAGGGTCTCTCTTTGCTTAGAGGACCCCTTTCAATATTTCCTGTAGAGCTGGTTTGGTATTTGCAAATTCTTTCAGTTTTTGTTTGTCCTGGAAGCTTTTTATCTCTCCTTCTATTTTCAGTGATAACCTAGCTGGATAAATTATTCTTGGCTGCATGTTTTTCTCGTTTAGTGCTCTGAATATATCATGCCAGTTCTTTCTGGCCTGCCAGGTCTCTGTGGATAAGTCTACTGCCAATCTAATATTTTTACCATTGTATGTTACAGACTTCTTGTTCTGGGCTGCTTTCAGGATTTTCTCTTTGTCGCTAAGACTTGTAAATTTTACTATTAGATGACGGGGTGTGGACCTATTCCTATTAATTTTGAGGGGGATTCTCTGCACCTCCTGGATTTTGATGCTTGTTCCCTTTGCTATATAAGGGAAATTCTCTACAATAATTCTCTCCAATATACCTTCTGCTCATCTCTCTCTTTCTTCTACTTCTGGAATCCTAATTATTCTAATGTTGTTTCGTCTTATGTTATCACTTATCTCTCGAATTCTCCCCTTGTGATCCAGTAGTTGTTTGTCTCTCTTTTGCTCAGCTTCTTTATTCTCTGTCATTTGGTCTTCTATATCACTAATGCTTTCTTCTGCCTCATTTATCCTAGCAGTAAGAGCCTCTATTTTTTTAAGCTTTTTTATTTAAACATATAATGTAACCCCACCACCCTCTCCCAGCCCCTCTCCCCCCCACCCCCCTCAGTTTGTTTTATGACATTAAGAGTCTCTTTTGGTTTGTCTCCCTCCTGATCCCATCTTGTTTCATTTTTTCTTTTCCTACCACCTTAACCCCCACCCCCATTGCATCTCCACTTCCTCATATCAGGGAGATCATGTGATAGTTGTCTTTCTCCAGTTGACTTATTTTGCTAGAGCCTCCACTTTTGATTGTACCTCATTAATAGCTTCTTTTATTTCAACTTGGTTGGATTTTAGTTCTTTTATTTCTCCAGAAAGGGCTTTTATTTCTTCAGACAGGGTTTCTCTAATATCTTCCATACCTTTTTTGAGCCTGGCTAGAATCTTGAGAATCATCATTCTGAACCCTAGGTCTGACCTATTACTGTATTGATTAGGTCCCTAGCCTTCGGTCCTGCCTCCTGTTCTTTTTTTTTGTGGTGAGTTTTTCCGCCTTGTCATTTTGTCCAGATAAGAATCCGCTGTTCTCCTTGTTAAGTGAACTTGGTCTTGGCTGGATTTCTTGTTGATCTTCTGGGGGAGGGGCCTGTTGTAGTTATTCTCAAGTGTCTCTGCCCCAGGCAGAATTGCACTGCCTTTATGAGGGGATGGGCTAAGTAATCCTCTCAGGTTCATTTTCGGGAGCTTTTGTTCCCTGAACGCTTTCCGTAGAGTTCCGGAGGATGGGAATGAAAATGGCAGCCTCCCAGTCTCCGGTTCAGAGGAGCCGAGAGCTAGGGACCCCACTCTTCAGTGCGCCTTCAGAGAAAAGCGTTTAATTACTCCCATCTCCCCAGCCTCTGGCCGCGCTTGGAAAAAATCATGCGTAATCAGTCCTGTCTCACTGGCTTTTGGGAGCACTCCGAGCTCACCCAGCCTGTGACCAAGTGTCTCTGTCTCTGGCAGAGTCCTACCTGGAGTCTCCGAACCTTGTAGATCCCTGAGCTCTCCTGGGTCGGAGTCTCCCCGGATCTTGTGGGGACCCCTCGCACAGAGCACTGGCCCGTGTCACAGACCACAGCTCTAGGTAACCCCGAGTTGAGAGCTCACTCCTCGGCTCTGTCTCCACAGCTGGCTTCCCTGCTCTAATACCTGTGAGCTCTGCGACACTCAGACACCCCCGATCCTTCTGTGACCCCACGGGACCTGAGTCCACGCTGTCCCCGCGAGGTCTTCACCCCAATTTAGCCTCTGGAGCGATGTCCTTCAGTGGAGCAGACTTTTAAAAGACCTGATTTTGTGCTCGGTTGTTCCGCTGCTTGCCGGGAGCTGGCCCCTCCCCCGGGGTCTATCTTCCCGTCGCGTTGGATTCACTTCTCCTCTGGTCCTACCTTTTAGAAAGTGGTCGACTTTCTGTTTTTTAGAATTGTTGTTCTTCTTCTCTTCAATCTCCTGTTGGATTCGTAGGTGTTGGGAATGGTTTGATAGGCTATCTAGCTGATCTCCTGCTGCCTGATGTCATCTCATCCTGCTACTTCTCCGCCATCTTGACTCCTCCCCCGCATTTCTCCCCTTTTTAAAATAAGTATAAATACTTAAGGATCTCCAAGAATGTACTTCCATCCACCTAACAGCCCATTTAGTTTTTTTTTTTTTTTAAGATTTTTATTTATTTGACAGATGGAGATCACAAGTAGGCAGAGAAGCATGTAGAGAGAGAGAGGAGGAATCAGGCTCCCCGCTGAGCAGAGAGCCTGATGTGTGGCTCAATCCCAGGACCCTGAGATCATGACCTGAGATGAAGGTAGAGGCTTAACCCACTGACCCCCCCAGGTGCCCCTAGTTTTTTATCAAATGTGTAGCTTTTGATGTTCCAGATAAAAAAAAAAACAAAACTTCCTATTCCTTATTATACAGCCATAAAAAGAAAGAAAAAGAAATAAATCTTGCTATTTTTAATGATGTGGCTGGAACTAGAGGGTATTATGCTAAGTGAAATAAGTTAATCAGAGAAAGATAATTATCATATGACCTCACTTATATGTGGAATTTAAAATACAAAACAGAAGATCATAGGTGAAGAGAGATAAAAATAAAACAAGGTGAAACCAGAGAGAGAGACAAACCATAAGAGACTCTTAATCATAGGAAACAAAGTGAGGGTTGGTGGAAAGGAGGGTGGAAGAGGGATGGGGCAACTGGGTGATGGATATTAAGGAGGGCACATGATGTAATGAGCACTGGTATTATATTAGGCTGATAAATCACAGGCCTGTACCTCTGAAACCAATAATATATGTTAATTAATTGAATTTAAATAAAAAATGTTTTTAAAGTCCTATTCCTGAAAGACTCATAGTTTATTTTTTTAAAATAATTTTTTATTTTGTAAATTTCTTTTCAGTTTACCAGAATTCATTGTTTATGCACCACACCCAGTGCTCCATGCAGTTGTGCCCTCCATAATACCCACCACCAGGTTCATGTAACCTCCCACCCTCCCACCCCTTCAAAACCCTCAGATTGTTTTTCAGAGTCCATAGTCTCTCATGGTTCATCTCCCCTTCCAAGTTCCCCCAACTCCCTTCTCCTCTCCATCTCCCCATGTTCTCGGTGTTATTTCTTATGCTCCACAAATAAGCGAAACCATATGATAATTGACTCTTTCTGCTTGACTTATTTCACTTAGCATAATCTCATCCAGTCCCATCCATGTTGATATAAAACTTGGGTATTCATACTTTCTGATAGAGGCATAATACTCCATAGTGTATATGGACCACATCTTTCTTATCCATTTGTGTGTTGAAGGGCATCTTTGTTCTTTCCACAATTTGGAGACTGTGGCCATTGCTGCTATGAACATTGGGATAAAGATGGCTCTTCTTTTCACTACATCTGTATCTTTGGGGTAAATACCCAGTAGTGCAATTACAGGGTCATAAGGTAGCTCTATTTTTAATTTCTTAAGGAATCTCCACACAATTTTGGGGACTTCATCAAGATCAAAAGCTTCTGCACAGTAAAGGAAATAGTCAACAAAACAAAGAGGCAACCCACGAATGCGAGAAGATATTCGCAAATGACAGTACAGACAAAAGGCTCATATCCAGGATCTATAAAGAACTCCTCAAACTCAACACACGCAAAACAGATGATCATGTCAAAAAAATGGGCAGAAAACATTAACAGACACTTCTCCAATGAAGACACACAAATGGCTATCAGACACATGAAAAAATGTTCGTCATCACTAGCCGTCAGGGAGATTCAAATCAAAACCACATTGAGATATCACCTTACATCAGTTAGAATGGCCAAAATTTACAAGACAGGAAACAACATGTGTTGGAGAGGATGTGGAGAAAGAAGAACCTCTTACACTGTTGATGGGAATGCAAGTTGGTGCAGCCACTTTGGAAAACAGTGTGGAGAGTCATAGTTTATTAAAAAGACACAGATTGGGGTGCCTGGGTGGCTCAGTGGGTTGAGCCTCTGCTTTCAGCTCAGGTCGTGATCTTAGGATCCTGAGATCAAGCCCCACATTGGGCTCTCTGCTTGTCTGCTTCCCTCCCCCTCTGCCTGCTGCTCTGCTTGCTTATGATCTCTCTCTCTCTCTCTCTCTCTCTCTGTCAAATACATAAATAAATAAAATTAAAAATAAAATAAAAAGAAGACATAATAAAATAAATACTACTAAATGGTTCAGGAATGGTGTTAGGGATATATTCATGTAGTTTCACTTTTTAAAATTCTCTCAAGACACTGGAACCTTAACACTTTCAATATAATCAATGTCTTGTTTGTTTGTTTGTTTCAAAGAGTGTTAGCACACGTTTTTATTTTGTATTGTTTACTACTTTTGCAAAATCCAGACTGAATCGCCCATCTGTTACTATAGGAAGTTTCTGCATGTGGGAATAAAACCTTTTCAGTATTTCAGATAACTTTACCCGAACACAATCTAATTTAGCCACTCAACAATTACTACTTACAAGTAGCTCGTCTAAGATTAAGGAAGGAACAAGATAGCTCCTTATTAAGTTCTATGCAGTAGGTCTTTTAAATTATCTAATTTAATGCTCACAGTACTTTTCTTCCCCAAATATTTATTTAAATTGTAGTTAGCATATAGTGTAATATTGATCTTAGGAGTAGAACTTAATGATTCATCACTTACATATAACATCCAGTGCTCAACATAAGTGCCCTCTTTAATGCCCATTACCTATCTGGCCCATCCTCTACCTACAGTTTGTTCTCTATCCTTAAGGGTCTCTTTTTTTTTTTTTTAAGATTTTATTTATTTATTAGTTAGAGAGAGAGATCGAGCACAGGCAGACAGAGAGGCAGGCAGAGGCAGAGGAAGAAGCAGGCTCCCTGCCGAGCAAGGAGCCCGATGTGGGACTCAATCCCAGGACGCTGGGATCATGACCTGAGCCGAAGGCAGCCGCCCAACCAACTGAGCCACCCAGGCGTCCCTCCTTAAGGGTCTCTTATGGTTAGTTTTCCTCTCTCTTTTTTTTCCCCTTTACCTATGTTCATGTGGCTTCTTTCTTAAATTCCATATTTGAGTGAAATACTATGGTATTTTTCTCTTTCTAATGGACTTATTTCACTTAGCATAATGCAATCTAGTTCCTTCACATCATTGCACATGGCAAGATTTCATTATTTCTGATGGCTGAGTAATATTCCATTGTATATATATACCACAACTTCTTTACCCATTCTTCAGTCACCATCAACTCTCTCCTAATTTGACTATTGTTGATAACACTATTATAAACTTCAGAGTGCTTGTGCCCTTCTGAATCAGTATTTTTGTGTCATTAAATGTCTAGCAGTTGCTGGGTTATATGGTAGTTCTATTTATAATTTTTTGAGGATTCTTCATACTGATTTCCATTGTGGCTGCATCAGTTTGTATTCCCAACAGTGTTAAAGTGTTCCCCTTTCTTTGCATCCTCATCCACACCTATTGTTTGTTTCCTTTATTGTTAATTTTAGCCATTCTGACAGGTCTCAAAATACCTTCATGAGACTGATATTATCATCTCCAGTTTTCATATGAAGAAACTACATGTTCTGGTTTGTGTTCCCTTAGAAGCTAACCCTGAAACAGATTCAACTACAAATAGTTTATTTGGGAGATAATCTTGGGAAATGCCAGGAGGAGGTGTGGGAATGAAAGCGTAAGGAAAGAAAGTTGTAGAGTGAGTTCATAGCCACTTAGAACTGTAGGTGTTTGGAGTTCAATCCCATTGAAGAACTTTGGGAGTAGTAAGTATATAGAGAAAGCTTCGGAGTTATCCCATCTCAAGGGCCAGAGAACTGGGGAATATATTCACTAACTCCTCATTTCTCACTGGTCAACTGCTGTTTGAATGAGAGCTGTTGATCCAGTACTTCTAGCTTTCCCAGCACAGAAGCTGATGGTGCTCTAGGCCAGAAACAAGTCCTCAGGATAGTATACATAGGATTTCTTTAGCACAGAGCTGATGGGTAGGGCACTCACAGCTTTACCTGCAGTAAGGAAAGAATTGTTAATTAACTATCTTTTTTTTAAGATTTTATTTTATTTATTTGACAGAGAAAGATCACAAGTAGACAGAAAGACAGGCAGAGAGAGAGGGGAAAGCAGGCTCTCTGCTCAGCAGGGCTTGATGTGGGGCTTGATCCCAGGACCCTGAGATCATGACCTGAGCCAAAGACAAAGGTTTAACCCACTGAGCCACCCGCCCCTAAAACTATCTGTTTATAACCAGATAATAGCAGTGACAATGCAACATCAAACCAAGTGAGAAACAAATGAAAAGTAAATCTTTTCTCCTTCTCATTTTTCTGACAAAATTTTAAAAACTTTCCACCTTCAATGAAGACAAATTTTCAAATATATTTCTATGAAATAATAAAATGTAATTTAAAAACATTTTTTATGTAATTGTCCAATTCAGTATACTTCCATTGTTATAAATTATAAAGCAAGCATCTATTGAATACTGAATCTC
>RCUC01017734.1:0-24126 GCA_003697995.1 Taxidea taxus jeffersonii
GTTTGAGCCATGTTAAAAATATCAGTGGTATTTTCTGCCTGCTTGAAAAGTGAGATGAAGCTAATTCCAAGGACTGGGATATCACTCAGGAGGAGAGAGGCATTAAAGGACGGCATTTGTGTGTCTTGGGCTCATGGATGTTTAGATTTGATTACTGTCTACTTCACCAAATTCGGTAAGTCAACCTGGTGCTGAATGAAAAACAAGTTGTCCTTCAGAGTCTTTAAGGTTGGGGAAAAAAACATTCAGAAGGGGCGCCTGGATGGCTCAGTGGGTTAGGCCACTGCCTTCGTCTCCGGTCATGATTTCAGGGTCCTGGGATCGAGTCCCGCATTGGGCTTTCTGCTCAGCAGGGAGCCTGCTTCCCTCTCTCTCTCTCTCTGCCTGCCTCTCTGCCTACTTGTGATCTCTCTCTGTCAAATAAATAATTAAAAAATATTTAAAAAAAACCATTCAGAAGTAAGATGACAGGGGCGCCTGGGTGGCTCAGTGGTTTACAGCCTCTGCCTTCAGCTCAGGTCATGATCCCAGGGTCCTGGGATTGAGCCTCGCATTAGGCTTCATTAATCTGGGGTCCATTGTATTCTCTGACTCACTGGAGCACTACAAAGTATCCTCCTTGGCCAGAATGTAGGGGATTCTTTTTACTCTTCCACCTTTCACAGTGGCTTTAAGGAAGGTAAGCAAAGTGTGACCCCTGGAATAAATTTTAGAGGGCTACTGTCAAATATATGGCTTCTTACTTTCAACTGAAGAGTTGAATAGGGAGAAATGTTCACCATTAAATGAATAACTCAGTGTGAAAGTGTATGGCAGAAGCTTAACCTTTAAACAACATTTCTTTGCTCACAACACTTTTTTTAAAAAAGATTTTATTTATTTATTTGACAGAGATCACAAGTAGGCAGAGGCAGGCAGAAAGAGGAAGGGAAGCAGGCTCATGGCTGAGCAGAGAGCCCAGGGCGGGCCTTGATCCCAGGACCCTGGGATCATGACCTGAGCTGAAGGCAGAGCCTTTAACCCACTGAGCCACCCACTGAGCCATCCAGGCGCCCCCCTCTCACAACACTTTTTAAATGACTTCTTTTCCCTCCTGAATAGAAAATGTGCAAACACTTCTTACATTTTTTTCCTTTTAAATTCCCCTCCTCAGCTTCACCCCTCTACCTTTGCCTCCCTCTTCTTCACTGAAATTTTCAAAGCAACTTTATAAGGCTTTTGTGTTTCAAATTCCCACTGAAATCGAATCCCCCCTCTAAGGTGTTTTCTGTGGGGTTACTGAGCCAAGTTTAAACCCAGATTTATCAAGAGCTACCTGAGAGCCACAGCCTCAATTCAGTGGCCAGGGTCTCCGGTAGGGATTATCTACTGGAGCTGGTTGTAAATCCAGGACCCGAAAATGTAGAATCTTCTGCCTTTCAAATGCTTCCACAACTGAGTGACTAGAATCATCTGTAGCTGGTCAATTGGTCAGGAAAGTGTGAATAGACCAGGTCTTCCCTTCTTTTAGAACTCCAGAATCAGCCTCACTGTGTGTCTTTGATGTGCCAGAATCATTTGGGTAGTCCCCCCTCCTCAGAAATCTGAGGCCTGACCTGGGCATTATGTTGCTTCAGTGCTCCCTTTTTGCTTTTTTCAACCTTTTACTGCCTGTTTGCCCAATTCCTTATGTTAGAATTCATGTTGAAATATCTAATACAGTTTTTGTTTTTCTATGGAAATGGGTTTTTTTTTTTTTCAGTGTCTTGATGGATAGATTGAGTCAGTCAAGAGATTTGTTGCATTTCCCATAATTTTCAATATTTTTGACACTGACCCAAATCCTGAGCAACAAAATAGGCCAGGAGGCTAGAAGGGCAAGATTTTTTTTTTTTGGTAACTCCTTCACTGCCTTCTTTTAATTTAATCATCTGCAATTGGTCTTCAAGGAAGAGCAACACACACAGGTCATTTGTGAGTGTGTTTTCGTTTATTCAGAGCATCATGAACTATAGGCCTGATTTCTACTTTTATTTTATGTTTTAAAAAAAGATTTTCTTTATTTATTTGTCAGAGAGAGCAAGACAGAGAGAGCAAGAGAGAGAGAGAGTATGCACAAGTGGGCTGAGTGGCAGAGAGAGAAGCAGGCTCCCCGCCGAGCAAGGAGCCCAATGCGGGACTCCATCCCAGGACTCCAGGATCATGACCTGAGCCGAAGGCATCGGCTTAACCCACTGAGCCACCCAGGCATCCCTAGGCCTGATTTCTGTATGTATCAGAGGATTACAAGAGTGCTGAGGTAGTAATCCCTTCAAATACCCCCACTTACCTGGCCAGTCTTTTTCTAGCTATAGGGAGCCTCCTTCGTGGCCCTTTTTATACTGCAAATACATTAACACTTCCTTCCGAGGTGGGCATTGTCAAGAAATGATTGGGAAGCATTGGATCAATTGCATTTCTTTTTTAAAAAATATTTTATTTATTTATTTGACAGACAGAGATCACAAGCAGGCAGAGAGGCAGGCAGGGGGGCAGGGAAGCAGGCTCCCTGCTGAGCAGAGAGCCTGATGCGGGGCTCGATCCCAGTACCCTGGGATCAGGGCCCGAGCCGAAGGCAGAGGCTTTTAACCCACTGAGCCACCCAGGTGCCCCTGGATCAATTGCATTTCAAGCAGCCTTTCTTAAGACCTCTAAATTTAGTGTTCCCCAAACTATATTCTGTGGAATAATGGTCTCTCATGAGGTTTGTGGGTATTGCAAGGGGGAAAAGATGTTCTGTGGCCAAACTCATTTGGAAAGTTCTGGGGTAACCAGCAGACTAACCATAGGTCTCAATTTACCCAGGACATTTCCAGTATGTGCTTGCTGTCTCCGTGTAATTATTAACAACATCCCCTTTGGCACTCAGACATGCCCTAGTTTGGGTGATTAATTATAGGTCACCCTATCTTTGAGACACAGAGTTTATTGCAGCATTTCCAACACTTAATTGTCTGTGGAACCTTTTTCAGAGAGTGTCTTACATGCTCCATGGAATATATTTAGGAAATATTGTATTTGTATTATTTGATTTTCATGACTATGAGTATCTTGCAGCAGAGTAAAGGTCATTTGATTTCATGAGGCCCATTCCCCTTGCTTCTGGGCATAACAGAGGAAATGTGACTCTATAATCCGCAAGATTAGCCTTGGGCAAGCTTTCATGGCTTGGAGTCTGAAGTTGACTGAGATATTAGGAGGTGGTGAACTTGATGTTGCAGCTGTTTTCTTTAGAATAATTCCCCCTTTTTTCCTGTATTCTTGGAATCAGAGAGTTGAACCACTGCAGGAGGAGAGAGGGGAAAAAAAAGATCCTTGTGCTTCACATATGATCTTTATTCCCTAGATTTCCCGGCTTGACTCTATACCAGGTCTTCACAGCTGTGCTGATCCCAGGGTCATTCTGGAGTTCCATTCCCTCAGCTCTCAGATGACCGTCAACCAATCTCTGCAAAGGTGTTAGTGGAAAAGAACCTGAAGCAATGGACCTCTACCTTAGAAACCATGAATGGCTGTCTTCTTTTGAAATCTCGGAGCCATGGTGTTCCATGGGAAACAGGGAACTACTGGTTTATGTTATCATGTTCTAATGGTATAGACTGTGGTTAAACACACAAATTTAAGAATCAGACACATCTAGGGGCACCTGGTTGATTCAGTTGGTTAAGCGCCTGTCTTTGGCTCAGGTCATGATCCTGGGGTCCTGGGATCCAGCCCCACATGGGGCTCCCTGCTTAGTGGGGAGTCTGCTTCTCCTTCTGCCTGCTGCTTCCCCTGCTTGTAGTCTCCCCTCTCTCTCTCTGTCAAATAAATAAAATATTTATTGAAAAAAGAAGAATCAGATAAGTCTTGATCTGAATCCTCTGCTTCTTTCTATCTCTATAACCATTGACAATTAAATATTTTGAGGTTTGATTTCTTCATCTGTAAAATATAGATGTTACCTTTTGATAGATTTGTTTGAAGGTTATATGATGTAATGTTTATACATTGACTGGCACAGTTCCAAGTGTATAGTAAGTGCTATATAACAGGTAACTAGAAATATTAGAAAATGCTGAGTTGAGTTAGGTTTTGCACTCATACCGACCTGGATTTGAATTCTAATTTTGATCAGCTGTCTGACCAGGGGCAGTTTACTTAATTTTTCTAAGGATTAGTTTACTCATCTGTCAAATTGGGATATTGACAGTATCTAACTCATGGGATTTTGTATGTGTATGAGATAATGCATGTAGTTTCTAGCACAGTACCTGGGATATAGAAAGTACTGCATTATTAGTATTGTTTTTGTTTCTATTACTATTTATGCTTCTATTATAATTATTATTTGTGCTTCTAAGGAGGAACTGAAGACAACAAAGAATTTAAGGCACCGGAGAACGGTTGTATGACATTGGAATTATGTAGGTCCAATGACAGTTAAGTGGGACAAGGGCTCTAATATAGTCGGCCACTTTCATTGAAACAATTTCTTGTAAAATGGTCAGGTAGACTGACCATGAGAATCACTGTATTAAAGGTACTATAAGACCTTCAAAATTGTGGTAAAGAGCTTCTTCAATGTAGTTCTTGAGATAAGGGTAGTTGAGACAGTTTCCTGGTGGAAAATTGATTCTGAAACAATAATGAGAATAAATTATGAAATAAAATTCAAAATTTTCATTTTTTCAGTGAGAATATTATAAATTTTAACACAATTTAAAAATAATGTTTTCATTGAGTCTGTTATGGAAATATCAAGTGTGAATTTCATTGTGAGCTATATTCTTGGTGACCTGACATACTGACTTGGACAATTTATGTTATTGCTTATGAGTCAGCTGTGCCCTTTTGGTGAGTGGACTGTTTCACTATAAACTCTGGATGATTTCAATTGTCAGAATTTCTCTGTAAACCCTGTAGATTAATCATTCAGCTCTCTGACCAAAGTCCACATTGGCTAAGAAAATGGAAATTAAGCACCAGAACAATTTGAGAACAGTATAAACTTCCTTCTGTGATGAAGTGTGGGCTTGTCCTCTGAATGATTTTACTATAATACAAATCTGATTATGCAAATTTTCCTGCTTAAACCTTTCAACTTGTTACTATTGCTGTCATGATAAAGATCAGTTCTATTGCATGGGATACAAGAACATTTATCACCTGGCTCCTCATTAGCTCTTTACTACGTTGCTTTTCTCTGAATGCACACTCTTCCTCACCACTCTGCTCCCTTGGTTCTTCCTCCTCCTTCTACTGCCTGTTCTCTATTTCAGCCATACTAAACCATTGGCAGTCCCTTAGTCATGGCACCATTTCTTGTGCCTCTAGTCCTTAAAATTTCCTACCATCTTTGCCTGAAACACACTTCAACCACTCCTGCTAAACCTGACTGGATGACTACAATTTGTTCATTGTGGGACTAAATGTCCCCCAGACTGTCTAATATAAGAAAAGGTTATGTTCTGTTTTTTAATTCTTTTTTTGTTATTATTTTTTAAAATTTATTTGAGAGAGAGAGAGAGAGAGAACACGAGTAAGGGGAAGGGGAGAGGGGGAAACAGACTTCGTGCTGAGCAGGGAGCCCCACATGGGGATCGATCCCAGGACCCCAAGATCATGAGCTGAGCTGAAGGTAGATGCTTTACTGACTGAGTAACCCAGGCACCCCCCTTTAGTTTTGCAAACTTTTAAAATCCATAGGTACTTTAGGTAAACGATGATGTCATATTCTCTTTGTAATTTAAAATGTAAAACGTTGTGGCACCTGGGGGCTCACTGGGTTAAGCTTTGGACTCTTGATTTTAGTTCTGGTCATGGTCTCATGGTCCTGGAATTGAGCCTCAATTCAGCCTCCCCCCTCATTGGGGGTCTCCTTGAGGATTTATCTCTCTTCCTCTGCCCTGCCCACTGCTTGCTAATGGTCTCTCCCTCTTTCTCTTAAATAAATAAATAAATCTTTACAAAATGGAATGTTATTAGGAATTATTTCTTTCTAAATAAAAAAGTATACTTTATCATTTAATATGCTTTAAAAATATACCTCTCCTTGCTCTACAAATTCTGTCAACACCCCTTCTTGATCCCCCTTAGCACCCTGTTCATCTGGTTAAAAAATCACTGTGATAAGTAATAAAATTTTCCTTACAGATAGTATGAAGGAGGATGCAAAGAAACCAATTTGTGGTTATGTCTGCAATGTTATCCTTCTTCAGGGATTTGGAAACACTGAAGGCAGAGCAAAGCAATGTTCCAGACTTGTAAGCTGCCATGATATGTGAATTGTTAGTCCTGGCTCTGCAACTAAGCAGTTTTGTTGACTTGAGCATTTTGCAAACTTTTCTGGGTCTTTCCTCTATTATCTTTAAAATGGAAGAAAAATTAACTAGGTTAGTATTTCTTGGAGTACATTTGAAGTGCACTATTATTGTGTTGGGTGTTACTAAAAAAGTTTAGTTGTTGTTAGATATATTTGAGACACATTAAATTAAACAAACTTAAATAGTTTTTTTTTTTTTTTTTCCAATCAAGAATCCGGTAACATGCTAATGTCTTTTAGAATCTTCTAGAGGGGAGTTTAGTCTAAAGTTTCTGTTTTGTTTTTGTTTTTTTACATATTTTAACCATGAAATCCTTCTGATTCAGAATCTCTTGTAGAGGGGCGCCTGGATGGCTCAGTGGGTTAAAGCCTCTGCCTTTGGCTCAGGTCATGATCCTGGGGTCCTGGGGTCCTGGGGACCTGGGATTGAGCCCTGCATCAGGCTCTCTGCTCAGCAGGGAGCCTGCTTCCTCCTCCTCTCTCTGCCTGCGTCTCTGCCAACTTGTGATCTCTATCTGTCAAATAAATTAATAAATAAAATCTAAAAAAAAAGGAATATCTTGTAGAACTTGTGTTCTGTGTAATATAGCTGGAAAAATGATCTTTTGTGGTCTTTCTTATTCTGGACATATTTTGATTCTTTAATGAAATTGTTTGACACTCAGCCTCTAGGTCTTGTTTAGAATATTTTCCAAAGCAAACTTAAGCATTCATCTCTGATTCATGGATAATCTGAATATTGACACACCCTATGAAGCTGCTGGTGTATAATTTTCACGGTTCAATTTTTTCTGCCTTTTCAAATGACTCAACATTTCTGGAATGCAAAATATAGAAGATGGTGCCTAGCTTCAACTAGTTGCTTTTCTATATACAAGCGGCTTTGGGGCATTCTGTGTCATTAGTTGTGCAATCCAGGAGGTCATGTTGAAAAACTTTCTGGAGAAAATACCTTGGGAAACCACCTACGGAAATATGGAAATTTTGACAATACACACAAGCTCTTATTGCCTGAGGGCTATTTCCCTTTTCTAGATTTAGTATAACAGGACAAAACAAAATGGAACAGATTTTCCTCTAAAACAGTGAGCTTCTTGTCATGAGAATTGTATTGAAGGATTACAGCTGAGTTATTTCATGAAAAATGCCAGGAATGTGAAAGAAGAAATTCTCACATTGCAAGGGGAATTTGACCAGATTAACCATGGGAAGGTCTCTTACCAGATCTAAGACTGTTCTTCAGTGGCATAGTCCTCTCATTCTGAATTGTTAGTTGCACCCTTAAAATCTCTTTTCCAGTTTAGGACCAAGCAAATAATACCTGGAAAGGTCTCCTATAGATTTTTCTCTTAGTTATTAATAGGGCTCTATTCTTCACTTAATTGTTCCCTTTGAAAGCCCAGATATTCAGAACATGAAGGAATGGATAATGAACCAAAAATATACAAATAAGTAGATGATTAAGACTAGGTAATGGAAATATGACTTGGGTAAGGAGGATAGAGTTATAGATGTGTGTCACTTACGTGACACAGAGAAAAAAAACCAACAACAACTTGTGCACTTGTTAGGGAAGGGAAACCACTGCAGTGCCAAATCAAGGGAAAAGTAAAACATCGTGGGACGCCTGGGTGGCTCAGTCAGTTAAGCCACTGCCTTCGGCTCAGGTCATGATCCCAGGGTCCTGGGATCAAGTCCCAGATTGGACTTCTTGCTCAGCAGGGAGCTGGCTCTGCCTCCGCCTCTGCCTTCCACTCTGCCTGCTTGTGCGCGCTCTCTCTCTCTCTTTCTGACAAATAAATCTTTCTTAAAAAATCTTTCTTAAAAAAAAAAAGTAAAACATCTTTCCTAAAACTCTCTTCTCTCTTGTGTCATAGAGATACAACTAACACATACCTGGGTGAGGGGAAGATAAAATTAATAGGATTTAGTCCCTATCCTCAAGTAGTTATCAGTTCAAAAGAGTAGACAATAAAATAAGCAGTTATGATTCTATGTAAAATTAGACAATAGAATTTTGGAAATAAGGAATCGGTGCTATGGGAATGTTTCCATGGTTAGTCCTCATGTTCTTTTGTTTAAGAAATGATTTCCTATTCTAAGGTCCTATAAATATTTTTATATTTCCTTTTAGAAGTTTTAATGTTTTCTTTTTCACATTTAAGGTTTTAATCCTTTCTAAATTAATGTTTATAATGTAATATAAGCCCCCAACCTCATTTTTTCTAACCGGATAACCAGTTTCTCTCAGTACATCTTATTGAAACATCTTTCCTTTCCTGATGATTTACATTGAACTCTAACATACATTATTTTCATATGTGAATGAGTATTTCTGATCTCCCTACTCTGTTGCATTGGTCGTTGTCTATTTCTGTGGCAAAACCACACTGCCTTTATTTCTATAGCATCGTAATCAGTCTTGAGATCTGCTAGGGCAAGTTTTCATCCATATCTCCCAGGCTTCTCCTCCTCTCCTTCCTCCATTTTTCTCTTCCTCCTACTCCTTCATTTCCTCTTTGTTCCTCTTCAGGACTGTCTTAGTTATTCTTGGCTTTTTTCTGTTACATACAAATTTTAGAATCAGCTTGTCAAGCTCTCGGAAAAACTCTGTTGGGGTTTTTATTAGAATATTGTTGAATCTATATGTGAATTTTGGTAGAATTGACATACTTATAATGTGAAGACTTCCATCCACAAGCAGATTTTTTTTTTTAATTTTTTTTTAAGATTTCATTCATTTATTAGTTAGAGAGAGAGAGAGAGTGAGCGAGCACAGGCAGACAGAGAGGCAGGCAGAGGCAGAGGGAGAAGCAGGCTCCCCGCGGAGCAAGGAGCCCGATGTGGGACTCGATCCCAGGACGCTGGGATCTTGACCAAGCAGATATGTTTTATTTACTTGGATCTTCTTGATTATTTTTCAATCACATTAATAATTTTCTATATGTAGATACCTTTCACAACTTTATTAGCTTTACTCCTTTGTACCTTAATATTTTGCTATTGAAAGGAGTTTTAAAATTTCTATTTTCTGTACAATCAATATACAAATTCTGTACAATATACAATTCTGTACAATCAATATACAAAAATCAATTTTATATATTGATTTTTACATTCACCGACTTTGCTAAATGATTATTATTTCTAGTAAGTTGTAGATTCTTTGTATTTTTCTCCATAAATATTATCTTCTATGAATATATTTGTTAAGGTAAAAGTTGCTCTCTGACAAATACACCCATAAATATCAGTGTCTTTTTTTTTTTAATATTAGTGTCTTAAATTGATAGTAGTTTGTCATTCACATAGAGTACAGTTTTTGGTGTTAGTCTTCCATTGGTGACTCAAGGACACAGACATCTTTCCTCATGAGGCTTTGCATAGTAGGTACCAGCAGTATTACTTTCTTTTTCTTAACCTCATACCTTTTGTTTCTTGCTCTTGCCTTTCTGTTCCATCTAGTTAACTACAGTACATTATTAAATGGAAGTGTAATAATGGCAATAATGGATATAAATTTTTTCTTGATTTTAAGTGAAGTGCTTCTAACATCTAACTATTAAGAACAATACTTGCTAGGATGCCTGGGTGGCTCAGTCAGCTAAGCATCTGCCTTCAGCTCAGGGCATGATCTCAGGGTTCTGGCATTGAGTCCCACATTGGGCTCCTTGCTCAGCAGGGAGTCTGCTTCTCCCTTTGCCTGCTGCTCCCCCTGATGAATTCTCTCTGACAAATAAATAAATAAAATCTTAAATAAAGAATGATATTTGCTGTGCTTTTCAGTTGATACCCTTCCGTATTATTCATCATTGGTAAGATTTAATTTTTTAATTTTTAATTTAAAAAAAAAACACTTTTTAAAAAAAGATTTACTCATTTATTTGAGAGAGAGAATGCAAGGGAGTAGGGGCAGAGGGAGATGGACAGAAAATCCTGAAGCAGACTCTTTGCTAAGCATGGAACCCAACATGGGGCTCAATCCCAGGATCCTGAGATCATGACCTGAGCTGAAACCCAGAGTCAGAGGCTTAACCGGCTGAGTCACCCAGGTGCCCCCCCAAATTTTAACTATTGAGATTGTTATATATGTTTGTTCTTTTAATGTATTAAAAAGTTGAAATACATTTGTGTAATTCTTTTCCTGAGATCAATGTAACATTAATAAAGTATTATTATTTTTACACACTATTGGTTTTTGTTTGCTTTTAAAAGAATCTTTGTATTGGGGTCCCTGATTTGCTCAGTCAGTTAAGTGTCTGCCTTCAGCTCAAATCATAATCCCAGGGTCCTGGGATTGAGCTCCACATTGGATTTCCTGCTCAGTTGGGAACCTGCTTCTCCCTCTCCCTCAGCCTGCCACCCCCCCTATTTGCACTCTCTCTCTCTGTTAAATGAATAAATAAAACCTTTAAAAAAATCTTTGTATCTGTGATTTATGGGTAAGATTTGTTTATAAATTCCTTTACTCATACTGTTAATTTAAAATAAAAAATAAATCAACACTGTGTTGTTTATCTTCTGATCTCTGGAAGACGTCAAATAATATTTGAATAATTCATTCTCACTTGAAAAGCTATGATACCCATAAATCATCTAGGATTAGCGTTTACTTTGTGAGAAGAACTTCAACTACTATTTTAAATCTTTATACATTATGAGTTATTCAGTCTTTCTATATCATCATCAGTCAGTTTTAGTGGGTTATATTTTTCTTGGTAATTAAACACTCAAGAAGGTCAATTTTGGCATAAAGTTATTCATAGTACTCCTTTAGATTTGATTTGATTTGATTTTTTAAAGATTTTACTTATTTATTTGACAGAGAGAGAGAGATCACAAGTAGGCAGAGAGGCAGGCAGAGAGAGAGAGAGAGGGGAAAGCAGGCTCCCTGCTGGGCAGAGAGCCTGATGTGGGGTTCAATCCCAGGATTTTGAGATGAAGGCAGAGGCTTAAACCACTGAGCTACCCAGGTGCCCCTACTCCTTTAGATTTTAAGTCTACTGTTTCTATAGATATACACTTCTCTGATTATTTTAAAACAGTTTTAAATATGTCAAACACAAGTTATTTTAAGATATAATTTATTCAGTACTTAAGTACACCCATTTAAAGTGTACAATTCTCTTACTTAGTTATGCTGTGTGTAACCATCATTGTAATCTAATTTTAGAACATTTGCATCACTCCAAAAATAACCTTGTACCTATTAGCAGTCACTCCCCATTCTTTCTCCAACCCTTCTATCAGCCCCAGGCAACCATTAGTCCATACTCTGTCTCTATAGGTTTACTTATTACAGACATTTCATATAAATGGAATCATCTAATAAGTGGCTTTCTGTATCTGGCTTCCCTTACTTGGTATAACGTTTTCAGGGTTTATTGTGTTATGGAATGAATCAACAGTTCATTCCTTTTTATGGCCAAATAGTATTCAATTGTATGAATATACCACATTTTGTTTATCCGTTCTTCAGTCCATGGGTGTTTATGTTGTTTCCGCTATTTATTTTTTTAAAGATTTTATTTATTTGAGAGAGAGAGAGAAGGAAAGGGGGGTGAGAGAAGGTGAGCACAAGCAGAGGGAGCAGGAGAGGGAGAAGCAGGCTCCCTGCTGAACAAGGAGCCTGATGTGGGGCTCAATCCCAGGACCCTGGGATCATGACCTGAGCCGACTATGATCAAATGCTTAACCAACTGAGCCACCCAGGCACCCCTCCATTATTTCTTTATTATGAATAATGAGGTTATGAGGTTATGAACATTCATCAGCATGTTTTTGTTTGAATGCCTGTTATCAGTTCTCTCAGTTATATACTTGGGAGTAGAATTGCTCAGTCATATGGTAATGTTATGACCTTTTTGAGGAACTACCAAACTCTTTTCCAAAGTTACTGCACCACTTTACATTCCTCCTGCAATGTTTGAGGGTTTTAATTTCTCTGCATTCTCACCAATAATTGTTATTATTTGTCCTTTTGAGTCTAACCATCTTAGTGGTTGTGGAGTGGTATTTCATTGGACTTTTGATTTGCATTTTCTTAATGGCTAATGATTTTGAACAATTTCTTCATGCACTTGCTGGCCATTTTTATATCTTCTTTAGAGAAATGTCCATTTGAGTCTTTTGCTGATTTTAAAATTGAGTTATTTATCATTTTATGATGGAGTTATACGTGTTTTTTATATATTTGTATCCCCAAGAGAATTGGAAATAGGTGTTCAAACAAAAACTTATAATGTATATGATTGTAAAATTTCCCCCATTTTATGGGTTATCTTGTCACTATCTTGACAGTCTTTTGAAACACAGTTTTTGAATTGATGAAGTCAAAACATCAGTCATCACTTGTAATTTTGGTGTCACATCTAAGATCACAAAGTTTCAGTCTAATGTTTTCCACTAACATTTTATAATTTTAACTCTTACATTTACATCTATGATTAATTCTGAATTAATTTTTATATATGTTGGTTTGGCTTCATTTTTTGCATGTTGTCATCCATTTGTTGACAAGACTATTCTTTCCCCATTGCATTATTATTATTATTTTTTTTAAAGATTTTTATTTATTTATTTATTTGACAGACAGAGATCACAGGCAGGCAGAGAGGCAGGCAGAGAGAGGGGGAAGCAGGCTCCCTGCTGAGCAGTCAGCCTGATGCGGGGCTTGATCCCTGGACCCTGAGATCACGACCTGAGCCAGATCATGACCTGAGCTGAAGGCAGAGGCTTTAACCCACTGAGCCACCCAAGCGCCCCTCCATTGCATTAGTTAGACTCCTTTATTGAAATTCAGTTGACCTTCAATGTAAGGTTTATTTCTGTACTTTCAATACTGTTCCATGAATCTCTATGTCTGTCATTATGCCAGGAGCACATTATCTTGATTTGCGTAGGTTTACAGCAAGTTTCAAAATCAGGAAGTGTGAGTCCTCCTACTTTCTTCTTGAAGTTCACTGATTCCTGCTTTTGACAGCTCAAATCTGTTGTTGAACCCCTCTAGTGAATTTCTCATTCCAGTTATTGTGTTTATCAACTCCTGAATTTCTTTTGATGCTTTTAAAAAATAATCTCTGTCTCATTATTGATAATATTTGATGGGACAATATTCTCATACTTTTTCTTATTTTTTAAAACATGGTTTTCCTTAGTTCTTTGGTCATACTTAAAATATCTGAGTTAAAGTTTTTGTCTAGTAAGTTCAATGTTTAGCTTCCTCAGGGATAGTTGCTATGATTTCTTCTCTTCCTGTATATGTGCTATACTTTCCTTTTTCTTAACATGTCTCATATTTTCTCAAAATTAGACATTTTAATTAATATAATGTATTAACTCTGGAAATCAGATTCTTGCCCCTGCCTAGTGTTTGTTTTTGTTGTGACTTCAATATTATTGCTGATTGTTTCTTAGTTATGTTACACAGTTAATTCTGTAAAGTTTTTGTTCTTTGTTGTGTATAGTCACTGAAATCTCAGTTCACTTAGCTTATTCATAAGCTGATGAATCAATAGAGATTTCATCAAACACCTAGAACCAAGCACAGTCTCCTAATATTTGCTGAAGGGTTTTGTATATGTATGTGTGTTGGGATATACCTAAAATACTTAGCCAGGTAATTGACAACTGTACCTGAGCCTTTACTTATTGCTTGTGTAGAGCTTTGAGGTCAAGCAGACAGAGAGTGTACGTCTCTGGGTCTGTCCATGGTCTTAAACATGCTAGTGGCATTCTGGATTTATAGGGCTGTGTCACAGCTTTTCAAATCCTCTATAGATATCTCTTTCTCCTGCTTTTCCTTTTCAGGGTTTCCCTTTCAGGCAAAGGTTTTGGTTAGTCTCTCATTTGCCCTAACTCTTATCCACCTCTTCAGGAAATGAAATTCAAACAACTACCTCTAAGAGATTTCATCAAAATTCCCTGGGGTAAAGGTTTTTTGAATTAAGTGAGCTTTGAGTCAAGTCAAATGAAGATAGTCTGAAACTGTGGTGTTCTGGGGAACTACCAGTTATGTAAAGTGATAACACATCTGTGAGAATGAGGTTATGAAGAACCTCTAATCTTGTTTCGCCTCTGTGTTGGCTGACAGGCTGCTGATTTCCACCATGATTACTAGCTATTAGTTTTCTAGGGTATCAAGGTTGAGAGAGGGGGAGAGGAATGGTGCAAGTCAATAAACACCAAAACTCATTGTTTTTATCAAGATTTCTTGAATAAATTCTCTTTGGATTGCTGCAAGCCTGTAGTTAATTTGCAGAGTTCTAAAAATATTCACTTTAACAATTTTTGCAAGTTTTCAAATTGTTTTGAAATTTGGAGAATTTTTTGTTAGGTCACCCTGACAGTTATATTTTGCAACTATTTTCTTCTACATTGTATCTATGTCTTTTAAAATCTTAATTATGTCTTTGATGAACAGGTATAATTATTTTTTTTCTCTTTGAAGATACATTTTTAGTTACTTAAAGTGAATGCTTCATTGTTAATTAAATAGCATTTGAGATATTTATTTTTTAATTTAGTTTTACCTTCTCTAGCAGTTTTGGTTTGTTTAAAAATAAACTTTAAAAATAAACTAATTTTTACTGTTAGTATGAATGTAAGTTGGTGCAGCCACTGTGGAAAACAGTATGGAGGGTCCTCAAAAAGTTAAAAACAGAACTACCCTATGACCCAGCAATCGCACTATTGGGTATTTACCCAAATAATACAAAAACACTAATTCAGAGGGATACATGTACACCTATGTTTATTGCAGCATTATGTACAATAGCCAAGATGTGGAAGCAGCTCATTCCATTAATAGATGAATGGATAAAAAAATACTTTACACACATACACACACACAGGAATATTATTTGGCCATAAAAAAGAATCTTGCTATCTGCAACAACATGGATAAAACTAAAGAGCATAATGCTAAGCAAAATAAGTCAGAGAAAGAGAAATACCATATGATTTCACTCATATGTGGAATTTAAGAAACAAAACAAATAAGCAAAGAAAAATGAGAGAGACAAACTAAGAAGCAGACTGTTTTTTTATAGGAAAACAAACAAACAAAACAAAACTGATGGTTACCAGAGGAGAGGGGTGTGGGGGGATGGGTGAAATAGGTGAAGAGGATTAAAAAGTATACTTACCATGATGAGCACTGAGTAATATATAGAATTGTTGAATCACTATATTGTACATCTGAAGCTAATACAACATTGTATGTTAACTATACTGAAATTGAAATAAAAAAACTTAATAAAAATTAAAAAATAAAACAGTATAAAATAAACTAGTTTTATCTTCTTTAGCACTTTTTGTTTGCTTAAAAATAACTTTATTTTTGTCCACATAGAATAAAATGCATCTATTTACAGTGTACATTTAGCTAAGACTTGAAAATTTTTCCACCCATGTAAATTCCATCACAGTTAAGATATGGAATATTTTCATTACCACAAGAATTTTCCTCATGACCATTTGTATTCAAACTCCTTTCTCCATCACTAACCTTTGGCATCCATCCATTGTTTCCTGTCTCTATAGTTTTATCTTTTCCATAATGTCATCTTAATGAAGTCACTGAACATGTAGTCTTTTACATCTGGTCTCTTTCACTTAGTTTAATGGTTTTGAGATTCATCCATGTAGTTCAATTTATAAATATTTTATTCCTTTTTATTTTTAAGTACTCTTCCATTGTTTGCATGTACATTTGTTTATCCATTCATTGATCAGTGGACATTTGAATTGTTTCCCGAATTTGGCTATTATAGATAAAGTTGCAATGAACAGAAATTCATATGCAGTTATTTGTGTGGTGATATGTATTTTTTTCTCCTAAATAAATATCTGGGAGTAGTCTTTGTGTCACATGGTAAATATTTTATGAAAACGTATAGTCTTTTTCTTCCAAAGTATTTGTAACATTATCAATTCTGAGAACAGGGGTGCCTGAGGGGCTCTAGGTTGGGCGACTGCCTTCTGCTCAGGTCATGATCCTGGAGTCCCATGATTGAGTCCCACATCGCGCTCCCTGCTTGACAGGGAGTCTGATTCTCCCAATGATCTCTCTCCTCTCGTGCTCTCGTGCTTTCTCACTCTCATTCTCTCTCTCTCAAATAATAAATAAATGAAATCTTAAAAAAAAATCCTGTGAGCAATATATGAATTTTAGTTACTCTACATAAACACCCACACTTGACATTGTCAGTTTTTATAATTCTTCCTATTTTGATGTTCATGTAATGGTATGTCCTTTTTTAAAATTTTGCACTTCCATTATTAGTTTTTTTTTTAAAGATTTTATTTATTTATTTGACACAGAGAGAGAGATCACAAGTAGGCAGAGAGGCAGGCAGAGAGAGTGGGGAGCAGGCTCCCCGCCGAGCAGGGAGCCTGATGCGGGGCTTGATCCCAGGACTCTGAGACCATGACCTGAGCCGAAGGCAGAGGCCCAACCCACTGAGCCACCCAGGTACCCTACTTCCATTATTACTAATGAGGTTGAGGCCTTTTAATATGATTTTTGACTATACTGTTTTACTAAATGCTTGTTGAAGCCTTCTGCCTAATATTATTGGGTTGTCTGTCATTTCTTCTTGAATTTTATTAATTCTTCATGACTTATGGATATGAATTTTTTCCTGGTTATGTCTCACAAATTATCTTTTACCATTCCATGACTTTGCTTTTTTAGTCTGTTGTGACATCAACAAACAGATGTCCTTAATTTTTTAAAAAGATTTTATTTATTTATTTGACAGAGAGAGATTACAAGTAGGGAGAGAGGCAGGCAGAGAGAGGAAGGGAAGCAGGCTCCCTGCTGAGCAGAGAGCCCAATGCGGGGCTTGATCCCAGGACCCTGGGATCATGACCTGAGCAGAAGGCAGATGCTTTAACCCACTGAGCCACCCAGGTGCCCCTGTCCTTAATTTTGATGTGATTGGTCATTCACTCCCTTTATGGTTAATCTTTAAGTATCCTGTTTAAGAAAATTTTTCTTACTCCAAGGTGACCAAGATATTTTTAATGTTATCATCTCTATAAGTTTTATTTTTTAAATGTTTATATTAGACCTGCAGTCTACCTACAATTAATCTGTATGTCTAGTGAAGCCATTTTTTTTCTCTTTCTCATGTGGATATTCAATTTATTTAATGCCATTTATTGAAAAACAAAATATTTTCCTCACTTCTTTTTCAGAAGCATCATTGTTATAATTTATGTGATTGAATAATTGTGAATCTATTTTGGACTCTTTTGTTCTATTGGTCTATTTTGCTATTCTTGTGCAATACCACACGATCTTATTTACTGTAGTTTTACGAGTTTTGGTATCTGGTTGTGTAAATCCTCTGGCTTTTGTTCTATTTCTTCCCCAAAATTATCTGGGTATTTTTGGCCTTGCATTTCCATATATATTTTGCTATGAATCTGCCAATTTCTACAAAAACTTTTTGGGATGTTTATTGAGATTGTACTGAATATCTATATTAACTTTGGGGGAGAAGAATCATTACAATATTGAGTCTTCTAATTCATTAACATAGTATGAGACTCCATTTATTTAGGGTTTTTTTAATTTCTTTCCAAAATGTTTTATAGTTTTCTGTGTAGAATTCTTTCTACACAGATTTATTAATAGGAATGTATTAACATTTGATGACATTATACATATATATATGTGTATATATATACCAACAGCAAAGATTAAGATATTTAAAGAAATATATATATCTTAACCTTCGCTGTTATATATATATACATGTACATATATATATATCTTCATATAAAAATGCATTTTAAATATATTGATTTTTGTATATAGCTGGGGCATAAGGCCTAAAATTAAGACCAAATGTTATGTGTTACCTTGACTTCTGGTAAAACTGAAAGGACCTCTAATGCACTAACTAATGCTAAGTTCTCTTCCCCATTCTGCCTCTGTAGATAAGGTCTTCTAACTAAAATATCCTCCTTATCAAGGGGACCAGACATAGTTTCTGCTTATCATGAAGGAGTGAGCTTCAGTTACCTGATAGCCCACAGAATTATTCAAATAAACCAAATACATTCTTCCCCAGAAACCAGGGTTACTCCACCCTCTTGCTACAAGGCCTCCTAGAGATCTTCGCTGTTCACTCTGTTCCTGTGTGGTGTGCAATATCCTCCCATGGGCTGTGAGTATATAGACTAATAAACTCTATTGATTCTTCTGTGCAGTGTTTTCATGTGTTTGCCAGCCCCATAATCCTAGAGCAGGAATTCCTTCTTATCAACACACTGAATAGGAGATAATTAAAACACCTCTTTTTTTTTTTTTAACAATCACATAAGGAAGCATTTATTTGAGGTTTAACGTGAAATCATACAAATAAAATTTGTATAACCACAAATCCACATCGAGTCATAATACAGATAGCAAAAGACAAAGTAAAAACAAAGAAAACTAATTGGCGGCTATATACAGTTGGACACAGTTGTGTCTTGTACACTAGAAAGTCTTTTACAAAATAATCATCTTAGATCAACAGAAGACCAATCTTCAATGTCGTCCTGCAAGATGGGTTAACTTTAGCAATTTCCTCCACAGGACAGCGTTTTCTGGTGTATGCCTTGAGCTCTGCCCGAAACGTGCGACCCCCAGAGATAGACGTGGTCAGGGTGACACATGGCCTGCAATGAAGTTCCCGCTGTGTTCTCCAACATCCTCCTTTAGTACGAAGGGTAATTGTTTTGGTGATTGCCACTCCCTCGAGATGCCTTGCCGTAAGTGCTCTGTTGGCCACTGTAGTCTGCATATCCCTGTCCATATCCATAGTTCCCATAGTTATACCCAGTATAATCACAGCCGCCATAGCCACTATAGTTTTGATCACCACCATAGGCACTATTGTAATTTCCATATCCTTGGTTCCAGTTTTGGCCCTGACCTCGTCCACGACCCCTAGTACCACCTCGTCCACCAGCTGCAGCACCTCTTCCTCCTTTTTGTTGCTGCTGTTGCTGCCTGTATACCTCTTTGGGTTGTGCAACTTTGATTTCACCCTTTCCAGAACCGATCTGATGGTATCTGCTTTCTAACAATTTCTTTACTGGCTCTTCGTCTGTATACGTGATAAAACAAAATCCTCTTCTTTCGTTTGTTTTTGTATCCATGGGAAGTTCAATATTTTCAATCTCTCCAAAGGCTCCAAAATATTCTTTAATTTGTTCTTCAGAAGTATCTGGGCTCAATCCACCCACAAAAACCTTTTTGGGCGGTTCTTTCCCTTTTAAAGCTTTGGCCCTTTTGGGATCTATCAACTTGCCATCCAGTTTGTGTTCTTTCAGTTCCAAAACCTTATCCACACTGGCAGCGTCTTTGAACAGCACAAATCCAAATCCTCTCGATCTTCCGGTCACCGGGTCTGTTTTGATCGTACAGTCCACCACTTCCCCAAATCGAGACAGATACTCAGTCAGATCTTTCTTGCTCGTATTCCAGCTCAAGCCTCCAATAAACATTTTACCGTCATCCTGCTGGTTCTTGCGTTGATCTTGGACCCCTCTGCGAACTCCTCGATGTTGCTGTACTCGTTCATGTCCTCCATGGTGGCGGAGCCGTCGGCCTGGGGGTGCTGGCGCGCAGTCCCGGTCGCGGCAGCGGCGAGGGCGGAGCGTTGTATTACTCACTTAACTCATGCTTTATTTGAATATTCTTCGAATTTTCTGAAAACACAATCATGTGTTTGAAAGTAACATCAGTTTTATTTCTCCCTTTTAAATTCTTGTATCTGTTATTTATTTTTCTTGCCTTATTGAACTAGCTAGGACTTCTAGTACAGTGTTGACTATAAGTAGAGATTGTGAAGGTTTTTGGTCTTTCCCAACCTCAGAAGGAAAATTTCAAAAATTTGTCCCTAAGTTTTTTGCTTGTGATAGTATTTTTTTGTAGATACCATTATCAGATTAAGTGTATTCCCTTCTATTTCTAGTTTTCACCATAAATATTAATCAGATCTTCTTAGGTACTTTTTCTGCTTCTATTGAGATAATTTTTTCTCCTTTGTTCTATTAATGTAGTGAATTACATTGATTGATTTCTTATGTTAAACCAACTTTGTATTCCTGGATTAAATTTAATTGATGATTTATTTACTCTTCTAATTTAGAATTTTTGCTACTGTGTTAATGAGTGAGTTAAACGTTTTTATTATGAGATGTAACTTTTTATATCTAATGATGACTTTTACCTTAAAAACTACTTTTTGTGATAGTAATTTAGTTATAGCAGCATTCTTTTGATTACTGTCTGCCTGCTGGATTGTATTCCACCTTTTTGCTTTTACCTTTACATTTAAAATGTTTTTTCAAAAAACATGTAGTTGTCGGAAATAATTATCTTTTAATTGTAGCATTTAATCCATTTTTGTGAGATGTATTCATTAATATATTTTAGCTTAAATTTAATTAAATTTAAAATTTTAATTAAATTTAATTAAGTTAATTTAATTAAATTTAAAATTAATTAAATTTAATTTAATACCTTGCTATTTCCTTTCTCTTTGTGCCACAATTGCATGTCCTCCTTTCTTTCTCACCTTCTTTTGTATTATTTTTATTATAGTTATTTATATTAACTTTATGCTTAGTCTTTTTTTTAGTCCTCCACATTCCCCTCTTTAATATGGCATTTTGCCCTATGTACACTAATGAAATTTGAAACAAACAAAAAGAACTTTAGTCCAACTCACCTCCTTCCTCCAGCTTTATTGGATAGTTTAAAGTCACATTTCTATTTTCTAGGACTTCAGTTGTTTTTCCCATCTGACTTTTAAAAACTGATTACAGCAAATGAATCAGTTGTCTAAGTGATGTAAGTACACAAAAATAACATCTTGATTTCTGTGAGATGCATTTCTCTGCAATTCCTGAATAACTCCAAATTATGCTTTCTCTGAGCATGGATGTTTACTCTGGGTTTTAGATAGAGTCTTTGAAAAAATTTGTTCTAAACCTTTGCCATCACCTTATATATATCTAACATCAAGGCTGTTGATGAAGTTTTTCCTGTTTAGGCCTTTATCCCGATTTCTCTTGCAGAGTCATTAACACACATTTGTCTTTTATTTTGTTTATTTCCACTTAACTGTATGTTTTATGTAGGGCCCAATACAGATGTTATTTGATGTTACTTAATAGCTACTGAGGTCAGACAATTGAAGGCAATCACTATGCTAAAATTAAACTTAGTTATGAAAACTCATAGATACTTCCAGAATTGGTTTTATTTCCTACATGAGAACATATCCAAGAAACCCAGAACGGGCTTACTGGTTCAACCTAGCTCTTCTTATTCATCAATCCCTACCCATCAGTGGCATGAAAAGGAGGTTCTTTTTTTTTTTTTTTAAGGTTTTATTTATTTATTTGACAGAGAGAGACACAGGGAGAGAGGGAGCACAAGCAGGGGGAGTGGGAGAGGGAGAAGCAAGTTTCCCGTGGAGCAGGGAGCCTAATGCGAGGCTCCATCCCAGGACCCCGGGATCATGACCTGAGCCAAAGGCAGACGCTTAACAACTGAGCCACCCAGGCACCCCGAAAAGGGGGTTCTTTAACAAAGCATTATATATAACACCTCTACCAAACTTGACATAAACTACTTTTTAGTTAAATGCAGAAAGTTGATTTTTTTTTTTCCCCACCCCTTTCCTCCTTTTACATGGCAAGTGAAGCTCACTGGCCTGGGAGTAGCCTCTATCTGCCAACCTTTGGCTAGTGGAGAAGATTCACAGAAAATAATAAAACCATTAATCAGGAAAAAGGGGGGCAACAAAGGAAAATAATTAAGCTATGGTTTCAATTGTGCATTCCCGTGCAGGATGCCCTGACTCGCTGGAGCAGTAACGGTTGACTTCACTTGTCTTGTGGCAGTTGATGGCCACATGATCATTTTCACCACACCCATAACACTTTGCTCTGGTGCAGTCTTTCTGAATGTGTTCAAATTCTCCACAAGAAGAGCTGCTCATTCACATGGTCACAATCACGAGTCAGATGGCCTGGTTTGCCACAGTTGTTGGAGCATTGCTCTTACTCTCTCTTGGGCTCCTAGCAGCCCTTGGCCCTGTGGCCACCTCTACCACAGTTATAGCAGGCATCATCTTGAAGATCAAAACCCTTGGCAAGATGACCAGATTCACCACAACAATAACAGATGTCTGGAAAGGTGAGGAAACAAACTGGAAACTACTATCCGAGATAAAATCACCTCTGCCACAGCTTCTGTGACCAGGGCACTCCCATGGCTACATCACCCACACTTGAAACACTCATTGGTTTTCAAGGCTGCAGTAAGATCTTTGGTGTTTGGGTGGGCCTGCAGTGGCAGAGACTTTGACACAGACCAGTAGAAGGCAATTGAGAATTTTTATTTTATTTTATTTTATTTTTAGGGTCCTTTCCTGTACATAGGTGGGTCTGCACCTATACTAAGATATTCTTGTAATATTCATAGTAGCTACCATGAATATCTTATATTCTTCTTTAAAAAATTAATTAATTTATTTGACAGACAGAGAGACAGAAAGAGAGGGAACACAAGCAGGGGGAGTGGGAGAGGGAGAAGCAGGTTCCCCGCTGAGCAGAGAACCCTATGTGGGGATTGATCCCAGGACCCTGGATCACGACCTGAGCTGAAGGCAGACGCTTAACCAACTGAGCCACCTGGGCGCCACTTTAATGTGTATTCCTGGTATTAAAGTACTATAAATTAGTACTTTTACCTCTTCTTGGACAATTTAATACCATAACATTTTTGAACTCCATTTACTCTCTTTTTATCTTATATATTATCTTTGTTATGAATATTAACTCTGCATTTTTAAACTACTCAATACATTATTATTAGTAATAATAAGTATTAAGTTTTGGGTGGTCACATATTTATCCTTTCACCACTCTTTGTTTTTTCCCAATCTTCAAATTTTTTCTCATTTTGTGTCTGTTAGAATATCATCCTTTACTAATTCTTCAACCATGTGACTGCTGTTGGCAATTTTCTCAGTTTTTTATTTTGGTCTAAAGATGTCTTTCCTTTTTAATGGGTATTTTTATTATGTAGAGATCTATAGTCTGCTCATTTTAATTTTTACTAACTTGAAATTATGTCAATATTTTCTGGCTTTCCTTTTTCATTAAAAAAGTCCCTTTTCATATAGCAATACAGGCCTTCCTCAAGAAGCAAGAAAACCTCAAACAAACAACCTAATCTTACACCTAAAGGAGCTAGTAAAAGAACAACAAATAAAACTTAAAGCTAGCAGAAGAAAGAAGATAATAAACACTAGAGCAGAAATAAATGATATAGAAACCAAAAAAAAAATAAAACAGTTTAATGAAAGGAAGAGCTCATTCTTTGAAAAAAATAATAAAATTGATAAACCTTTAGCAGCCTAGTCAAAAAGGAAAGAGAAAAGACTCAAATAAATAAAATCACAAATGAGAAAGGAGAAATAACAACCCACCCTACAGAAATACAAACAATTATAAGAGAATATTATGAAAAATTATATGTCAACCAATTGGACAATCTGGAAGAAACAGATAAATTCCTAGAAACATATAAACTACCAAAACTGAAAAAGAAGAAATAGAAAACTGGAACAGACTGATAACCAGCAAAGAAATTGAATCAGTAATCAAAAAACTCCCGAGAAACAGAAGTTCAGGGCCAGATGGTTTCACAGGCAAATTCTACCTTTACAGAAGACTTAACATCTGTTCTTCTCAAACTATTCCCCCAAAAAAAAAAAAAAAAAAAA
>RCUC01017736.1:0-39559 GCA_003697995.1 Taxidea taxus jeffersonii
TGAGCAGATGCAGAAAGCCTTTGAGGCCATTAAGAGAAGCCTCCTGGAGGCTCCTGCCTTGGGCCTACCTGATGCGAACAAGCCATTCACGCTATTTGTGGCAGAAAATAAAGGAGTTGCAAAGGGGGTACTCACCCAGCCAACTGGACCTTGGAAACGGCCGGTGGCCTACTTGTCAAAGAAATTAGACCCTGTCGCCGCTGGGTGGCCCCCATGTCTGAGAATTATAGCTGCAGTAGCTCTCTTAGTGAAAGATGCTGATAAATTAACTTTGGGACAGAACCTGACCATGGCCACTCCGCACACTCTAGAGGGAGTGCTAAAACAACCACCCGACCAGTGGATGAGCAATGCCCGCATGGTCCATTACCAGACTTTGTTACTCAACCCCGAGCGGATTAGCTTTTGTGTACCTACAGCATTAAATCCAGCTACTCTGCTGCCGGACCCAGATCTAGAAGTTCCCTTGCATGACTGCGAGCAGATACTGGCCCAAACGCATAGCCTCAGGCCAGACTTATCGGATTTGCCACTATCACATGCCAAGCATACTTGGTTTACGGGTGGCAGCGGCTTCATTCGAGATGGAAAAAGGTACGCGGGCGCAGCGGTCACTACGGTCACTACGGACACAGAGATAGTGTGGGCAGAAGTCCTCCCCCAGGGGACATCTGCACAAAGGGCAGAATTAGTGGCACTAACAAAGGCCCTACTGGTGGGAAAAGGAAAAAGACTAAATATATATACGGACAGCCGGTACGCTTTTGCCACCGCACATGTCTGTGGAGCCATCTACCAAGAGAGCGGGGCTACTGACAGCTGAAGGGAAGGCCATTAAGAACAAACAGGAGATTTTAAGTCTCGTCCAGGCCCTATGGGAGCCTGCAGAAATTGCCATTATGCATTGTTTGGGTCATCAAAAGGGAGCTGATCCAGTGACTAGGGGAAACAATTTGGCCAACCGGGCCGCCAAGGAAGTGGCCCTCCAGCCCAGCACCAGGGTGTTGACTCTAGTGGACCCAGGGCCACGAGAGTTGCCTCCTATACCTCAGTATTCTCAAGAAGACTTAGAATGGATAAAGAAAATTCCCATGGCCCACAAGCCTCCAGACAGAGAAGGAAACAAAGGTTGGTGGAAAACTTGTGAGGGGAAGCTTATCCCGCCGCAAGAGCTGGGCAACAGGATTCTTGAGAAGATCCACTGAGCTTCTCACATGGGAACTCGAAGAATGCAGGACTTGCTTCGGCACTCCAAAGTGAAAATTAGACAAGGAAATCAGCTTATTGAGGACATTGTTAAAAATTGTAAGGCCTGCCAGCTCACTAACGCCCCCAATCAACCGGTTACACAAGGAGCTCGCCTTCGTGGGGATAGGCCAGGTGCGTATTGGGAAGTAGATTTCACCGAGATTAAACATGGAAAATTTGGATATAAGTATTTGCTAGTTTTTGTAGACACCTTTTCAAGATGGGTTGAAGCTTATCCCACCAAGCATGAGACTGCGAATGTCGGGGCCAAGAAGATCCTAGAAGAGATCCTGCCCAGGTATGGCTTCCCATCCACCATTGGGTCGGACAACGGACCGGCCTTCATCTCAAAAGTAAGTCAGGGCATAGCCGCTGCGCTGGGGACAAATTGGAAATTGCATTGTGCTTATAGACCCCAGAGTTCAGGACAGGTAGAAGAATGAATCGGGACTTTAAAAGAGACCTTAACTAAATTGGCCTTAGAGACTGGCGCAGACTGGGTGTCACTCCTTCCTTTTGCTTTGTTTAGAGTAAGAAATTCTCCCTATCAGCTTGGCTTTACTCCTTTTGAAATAATGTATGGGCACCCCCCACCCATTATCCCTAGGCTTCAGACTGAATTGCTTACAGACTTGGATGATACTGAATTCTTGTGTAAACTTGACTATTTGCAGTTTGTGCATAAGAATGTATTCCCACTGGGGCTCAGATAACCACCAAATGGCCAAAAGAGAACTTGTAACTGCTCTAACAGTCGCAACCCTATTTGGTTTAGGCGCTGCAGGGGCTAGAACAGGCATAGCTGCTCTAACTACCCAACAGACAGGGATAACCTCCCTAAGGGCGGCCATAGATGAGGACCTCGAAAGAATAGAAAACTCCATCAGTCATTTAGAAAAATCCCTCACCTCCCTGTCCGAAGTGGTACTCCAAAATAGAAGAGGCCTTGACCTCTTATTCCTCCAACAAGGGGGTCTATGTGCTGCCCTAGGGGAAGAATGCTGCTTTTATGCAGACCACACAGGAGTAGTTAGAGATTCCATGGCCAAAGTCAGAGAAGGCCTGCTAAAACGGAAAAAGGAACGGGAAGCACAACAAGGCTGGTTTGAATCCTGGTTTAATAGCTCACCGTGGCTTACCACGTTAATTTCTACTTTATTGGGACCCTTGGTAATTGTTATTCTGTTGTTAACATTTGGCCCTTGCATTCTGAACAAATTGGTAAAATTTATGAGGGACAGACTGAATACCATACAATTAATGGTACAGCAAACCAGATATATACCTCTTCCAGACAAAGAATTGTTGGAGTTAAGCTTCGGGCCTGAACCACAGGATTGTGTTTCATGTCCATAAGTCAAGGGGGGAATGAAGGGCCTGACACCATTCAAGGCGGCAGCCCTTTTGCTGTTTACATTAAGCTGAAGACATTCCAAAGCGGTTCCTACACATGCAAATAAAGGATGGGACAAGAACCAATAGAAATGGTTCCTACACATGCAAATAAAGGATGGGACAAGAACCAATAGAAATGGTTCCTACATATGCAAATAGGGAATCGGACATGAACCAATAGAGGGTGATTCTCCATATGTAAACGAGGGACCAAGTGCGAGCCAATCAGGGTTATTGCCCTATATGCTAACAAAGGATAGAAAAACAACCAGTAAGGAAAACTCCCTGCCAGCATTTTTTCCTAACTGACCAACCCTCCTCAGACAACACAGCTTAAGTCACCTCAGACACCAATCATTTTCAAGGTCACCCACACATGTAACTATGTGACTATGTACTTTTTGCATGTAAAATTGCCTATATAATCTCTGTAAAATTCCAGCGGGGGGCTCCTCCTGAACTCCGCTGCGTCGGTGTGTGGGACAAGCCCGAGCTGCAGCCCGCCCACCTGAATAAAGCCTTGCTTTTGCATTTCGGAACGTCTGGCTCTCGGTGGTCTTTTTGGTGGTGGTCTCATGATCTGGGCATAACACTCTGATACTATCTACCTAGAAGAAGAATCAGATCCGATGGGTTAGCATTCAATCCTATAAGATAGTCCTCCACTTCAGAAGCCAGTTGAAAATCCAGGTTGCACCAGTGTTTCTGACCTACCAGCTATAAACTAGAGGTTCTAAAGACCTCCTTGGATTTGATTAATTTCCTATAGTGGCTCACAAAACTGAGAAACATTTTTCGTAGCAGAATACCATTTTTAAAATAAAAGGATGTAACTCATGAACAGCCAGATAGAAGAGATGCAGAGGGTATAGAGCTTCCATGCCCTCTTTGAGTTACTCTCCCAGAATATCCAGGGGTTCACCAACCCCAAAGCTCTCTGAACCCCATCCTTTTGGGGTTTGGGAAGTGCTATTACCTAGACTTGATTCATGCAATCACTGGCCATTGGTAACTGAACTCCATCTCCAGACCCTCTCCCCTCCCAGGAGGTATGGGGGTGGGACTGAAAGTTCCAATCCTCTAATCCCTTGGTTGGCTCCCCTGGCAGCCAGCCTCCATCCTTAGGTTACCTAGGGGCTTTGCAAAAGTAACCTTGTTAACATAATAAAAGACACATGGATGGCTCTCAGCATTTAGGAAATTTGCGGGGTACCTGGGTGGCTCAGTAAGTTAAGCCTCTGCCTTCCCCTCAGGTCATGATCTCAGGGTCCTGGGATCCATCTCCTCATCAGGCTCTCTGCTTAGCAGGGACGCTGCTTCCCCTTCTCTCTCTGCCTGCCTCTCTGCCTACTTGTGATCTCTCCCTCTGTGTGTCAAATAAATAAATAAAATCTTTTTAAAAATAAAAAAAAAACATTAAGGAAATTGCAAAGGTTTTAGGAGTTTGTGCTAGGAACTGGGACAGAGACCAAATATATATTTATTATACATCACAATATCACACTATCTTCAACAATTCTATATATGTCCAACTTCTACTCCATCTTTTAGAGTATTTTCCTTAATATCTTTCACATCCCATTATCACCTTCCAATTTCAGTTACAAGAAGAGGCTTTGGACTAGATTAGGACTAGATTCTGGTCTTGGCTATGTCACTGGTTTTGTGGTCATAGGCAAGTTAACCTCTCGTAACTTCAGTTCCTTCTTCTGTGAGGTCTTCACACTGTAGCTACAGTACTATTTCAAAACTCAAATTTGATGCAGTTCCTGTTCTACCATTAATAGTTTCCCATTACCATTAAAATGAAGACCAAAATCCTCCATAAGGCTTTCAAAGGCCCTGCATGGCCTCCTGTCTGCCTACCTCCTCTAATCCAGCCATTCTGATCTTTCAGTCTCTTAAATTAGGGTTACCAGATTTAGCAAATAAAAATATAGAATGCTCAGCCAAATTTGAACTTAACAATAAACAAGTATTTTTAATAGAAATACGTCCCAAATATTATATGAGACATAATTCTGCTTTAAAATTATGCAAATTTAACTGAGCACTTAGTATTTTATCTGCAATTCTACTTAAATGTGCCATCTCCCTCTTGCACCAGGGCCTTCACACATGTTGTTCTCACTCACTGAGATACTCTTTCCTTTCACTCCTGTTGACAGAACTACTGCAAGGAATACATGAAGCAAGATTTCTTAAGTATATATCATAGTACTTAGTGCAAAGAAAATACTCAACAAATAGTATAATAATAATAATTCAAGGTTCTGTATGCTTGCTTTATCTTTTATATGGTACTAATTGTGGCAGCATCAATGCTTTGTTATTTTAAGTATCACTCTCAATGCTCCTGGGTTCTTTATAAGAAAACTAGTTAATAGTAAAACACACATATACAGTATTTCCCTTACCAAGTACATTTATATATATAATTTCAATTTGGTCTTCACAATACTGTAACATAAACATTAACAGTATGATTTTACTCATTTACAAATGAAAGAATAATTAGAGAAGTTCTAAGTTAAAGCAGTAATCAAACTTAGGCCTTTCAACCTCAAAAGTTAAAATTTTGTGGCTATATGGTATTAGTTCCTCAATCATTATCAGTCTGTGACGTATCTATATTACTACTGCTATGACTAGTAACAATAAGAACAGTAATCAACAACAACAACCATAACAGCTAATACTTACCGAAAACTTAGTGTGAGCCAGGAACTTTTCTAAGTGCTTTGTAAGTACAGTTGACCCTTGAACTATGTGGGAGTTAAGGGCACCAATACCTCACACAATTGAAAACCCATGTATAACTTCGGACTTCACCAAAACTTGAATATTAACACTCTACTATTGACTGGAAGCCTCACTGATAACATAAAGAATTCATTAACACATATTTTGCATATTATATGTTATATACTGTATCCTTCCTATAAAGTAAGCTAGAGAAAAGAAAATGTTTTTAAGAAAAGTCATAAGGAAGAGAAACTACCTTTATAGTGCTGTACTGTATTTATTTTAAAAAAATCCACATGTGAGTGAACCACTGCAGTTCAAACCCATGTTGTTCAAGGGTCAACTGGATTATTTTATTCTGATAACCACCCTAAGGGGCAGATAGCCTATTATCATTCCCACTTTTCACATGAACTTTGAGTCTCAGTTTCTTTAAGTAACTGTTCAAGTTCCCAAAGCAAAGATTCAAAGCCATGAAGTTCAGCTTTGAAGTGTGAGCTCTTGTCCTTCTTACAGTCCAAATGGAAGGCACTCATTTAAGTCCTGGCATAACTCCTGTGATACCATTATATATATACATGCATACATCCAAGCCTCTCCTTCTATGAAGATGGCACTAATTGCCCAGAAAGTTATGCCTCCCTGTTAATGTATGGCAAAGGTAATGACTTTTTGATGAACCATTCACATTTTCTGCCCTTATTACCTTGTAAACAATAGTTTGAGTTTATAAAAAATGATTGGTCTGGCTCGGAAGCAGAGTGAAACAAACTGGTTCAAGACTTAGTACCAGGATGACATGACAATTATAATAATAATTATTATTATTCATAAAATTATTTATCTTTATGATGTGCTACCACAAATTAAAAATTTTAAATGCATAGGCTTATAATTTAGAAAGTATTACGTTTCTCAGAAAACCTGTTTGTTAGCAGCTTTGCAACCTCCAACTTGCCACTTAAAACAACAGACCAGGACACAGAGATAATCCAAAAGCTAAGCAGTTATGTATCAGAAAAGTAACAACAAAATAATACATGAGTCCAAAAATTTATATTAGCTATTCCCACCCTTACCAGAAGGGTTGGAATTTGAAAAGGAAACTAAACAAAATCCATGCTCCTTCAGATCAGAGGCCTTGGAGTCAAAATAGATATGGGTTTAAACCCCAGTTCTGCTATTTACTGTTATTTAATCTCCTTTAATTCCTCATCTGGAAAATAGGGATAATAACTAATTTGCAGAAAAACTGTGGAGAATACATTAGAATAACTATAAATCTCTTAATCCAATGGTTGGAACATAGCATATGGTAGACCGTTAATGATCCAAATCCCTCTAATCCCCTTGCCAGGACTGACATTAGTGCAAAATGATTACAGAATGATGATACTAATTTTGGTCCTTTCAGACCTAAAGAGCTGTCGGTTTTCATGGCTCCACTTTACCATAAAGTCCTCATTTTCTCTTCTGGCATCTGAGAAGTGGTGTTCATCTAAGCTTTGTCTCTAGTACCAGAAATAAGGCAGTCGGTATCAACAATTTAGAAGGGAGAGAAGATATTTGTGATGAGTTCTTGTAAGCCTACCAACTGAGGGCAACTCAAGTCAAAGTAACTCCACACACATGCCACCTTGTGCCTTATATCTGAAGAGAGACCCACCAAATTATAGTGTCTGTTTACTATTACTCATTTAAACCACAGGACTTATATAATTAATATTAATATTTTAAATAGCTATCATTTCTTACACACTTCATCAGGAAGTATGCTGAATGTTTAATTCTTAAAACAGCCTTTTAAAAAAATTTAATTTTATTTAAATTCACTTAATTAACATATAGTATATTATTTGTTTCAGAGGTAGAGTTCAGTTCATTCATCAGTTACATATAACACCCAGTGCTCAGTACACGTGTCCTCCTTAATGCCCATCACTCAGTTACCCCATCCTCCCACCAACCTCCAGCAATCCTGTTTCCTATAGTTAAGCGTTTCCTATGGTTTGTCTCCCTCTCTGATTTCTTCTTGTTTTTTCTCTCCTCTTCCCTATGATATCCTGTTTTGTTTTTTTAATTACACGTATTAGTGAGGTCATCTGATAATTGTTTTTCTCCAACTGACTTATTTCGCTTAGCATAATACCCTCTAATTCCATCCATATCATAAACAGCCTTCTGAGGGAGGTTACTGTTCATTCATTTAACAAAATTTTTTGTTTGTAATTGATTATTCTAAACACTAATAATAGTAAACAAAAGAGATAAAAATTTCTACCCTCTAAGTATCCAAAATGTATAAAGAATTTATAAAATTCAACACCCCAAATCCAAATAATCCAGTTAAAAAATGGGCAGAAAACATGAATAGACATTTTTCAAAAAAAGGCATACAGATGGCTGGGGCACCTGGCTGGCTGTCATTAGAGCATGCAACCCTTGATCTCAGAATTGATTTTAAGCCCCATGTTGGGTATAGAGATTACTTAAAAATAAACTCTTAAAAAAAGAAGACATCCAGATGTCTGACACATGAAAAAATGCTCAATATCACTCATCATCAGGAAAATACAAATCAGAACTACATCAGATATCACCTCACACCTGTCAGAACGGCTAAAATGAACAACACAAGAAACAGCAGGTGTTAGCAAGGATGAAGAGAAAAGGTGACCCTCTTACACTGTTGGTGGGAATGCAAACTGGTGCAGCCACTCTGGAAAACAGTATGGAGGTTCCTCAAAAAGTTAAAAATAGAGCTAACTCTATAACCCAGCAATTGCACTACTAGGTATTTACCCAAAGGATGCAAAACACTCATTTGAAGGGATACATACACCCCAATGTTTGTAGCAGCATTATCAATAAAAGCCAAATTATGAAAAGAGCCCAAGTGTCCATTAACTGATGAATGGATAAAGAAGAGGTGGTACACACACACACACACACACACACACAATGGACTACTACTCAGCCACAAAAAAAAGAATAAATCTTGCCATTTGTGATGACATGGATAGAGCTAGAGTATTATGCTAAGCTAAATAATTCAGTCAGAGAAAGATAAATACCATATGATTTCATTCATTTGTGGAATTTGAGAAACAAAACAAATGAACATAGGGGGGAAAAGAGAGGAAACCCAAGACAGAGACTCTTAACTATAGAGAACAAACTGATGGTTAGTGGAGGAGAGGTGGGGGGAGTGGGTTGAACAGGTGATGGGTATTAAGGAGGGCACTGACAATGAGCTGCTGATGTTGTATGTAAGTGATGAATTGCTAAATTCTACACCTGAAACTAATATTGCTCTGTATGTTAACTAGCTGGAATTTAAAAATTTGGGAGAAAAAATTTCTGCCCTTATGGAGTTTACTATCTACCATGGGGAGATATCAGAGACATGGAGTAACCCATAGATTATCACCTTATAAGTAACAAAGGCAAGGTTTTAATCTGTGAATAAAACAGAAAGCCCCAAAATAAATCCTCATATACACAGTCATTTTTTAGAAAGTTTTAGAGAGACGGAGAGAAAGCACACATATGAGCAAGTGGAGGGAGGGGCAGAGGGAGTGACTCTCAAGCAGACTCCCCACTGAGCACAGAGCCTGACGCCATGCTGATGTGGGGCCCAATCCCACCACCCAAGAGATCATGACCTGAGTCAAAATCATGAATTGGTCACTTAACTGACTCAGTCACCCAAGCACCCCACACAGTCAATTAATTTTGACAACACTGACAAAATAATCCAATGGGGGAAAGGACAGTCTTTTCAACAAATGGTGCTAAGAAAACTGGATATCCACATTTAAAAGGATAGAATTGGACCCCTACCTTATACCATATACAAAAATTAACTCAAAATGGAGCAAAGGCTTAAATATAAGAGCTGAAACCATAAAATTTTCAGAAGAAAACATATGAGGAAAACTATAGAACATTGAATTTGACAGTGATTTCAGGGACATGACACCAAAAGTGATTTCATGGACATTGGCAATAAAAGAAAAAATTGAACTGGACTACAGCAAAAATAAAAACTTTTGTGCATCAAAAAACACTAACAATAAAGTGAAAAGACAATCCGCAGAATGGGAGAAAATATTTGCAATCATTTATCTGATAAGGATTTAATATCCAGAATATATAAAGAACTCATACAACTGAACAACAAAAAACACCAAACAACCCAATTTAAAAAATGGCCAAAGGACTTGAATAGGCATTTCTCCAAAGAAGATATACAAATGACCAAGAAGCACAAGATGCTCAATGTGCCACTAATCATTAAAAAAAAAAAAACACAAATCAAAACCGTAAAAGAAATACCACTTCACACCCACTAGGATGTTATAAAAAAAAATAAACAAAACCCAAGTATTGGTAAGAATGTGGAGAAATTGGAACACTTGTGTTTTGCTGGTAGAAATGTAAAATAGTTTGGTAATTCCTTAAAAAACTAAAAATAAAATTACTATTTGATCCAGCATTTCCATTTCTGAATATATACCCTAAAGAACTGAAAGCAGGGACTTGCATAGATATTTATACATCCATTTTTATAGCGGCATTATTCATAATAGCCAAAAAGTGGGAGCAATCCAAATACTCAATGATGGGTTAATGGATAACCAAAATGTAATGGAATGTTATTCAGCCTTACAAAGGAATGAAATTTTGATGCAAGTTACAACATGGGTGAACCTTGAAGACAATATGCTAAGTGAAATAGGCAGTCACAAAAGGACAAGTACTGTATGATTCCACTAAAGTGGTTATCTAATATAGTAAAACTCATAGAAACAGAAAATAGAATGGTGGTGGCCAGGGTCTGGGGGCAGTGGAAAATGAGGTCTTATTGTTTAATGGGCACAGAGTTTCAGTTTGGGAGGATGAAAACATTCTGGAAAGGGATAGTGGTTAATGGTTGTACAACACTGTGAATGTACTTAATGACACTGAATTATATGCCTAAAAATGGTTAAAATGATAAATTGTATGTTATATATATTACCACAGTAAAACAACAACAACAAAAAAAGCAGGTCTATGACTCTTCAGCCTATACTCTTACCTCCAATTGTACAGTGCCTCGTAGTTGCTGTTTAGACTAGCCCAGAGAAGCTTTGTTCAGCATATTCAGGGTCAAATGTAAAATTTTGGTGAAGCCACAAAAAGCACACAGAGCACTTGGCATAATCCCAATGCTGTTTGAGAAAACCATTTATGCAGTTATCAAGCCCCAAATGCATTACTGAAAACCAGTTTCAAATGAGCCAGGCTGAATAAAAATTCGTACTACAAATAGGAAAATAGCTAACTGCACTGTAAATGATTATCAGGAAGTTGTTTTGTAAAATAGTTTCCAGTTATTTTTTGGTTTGTATTGATTTTTGGAAGGAGAGGCAGAGCCTAAAGTATTAAGACAGTGGAAATTTTTTTAATGCCAAATCCTATGTAATAGCTGTAACCCACATATAATGGGCAATGTTCCAGTTGTCTAACACTGGAAATGTGATAGAATCCAGGTACCCACAAGAAGGTTCTCTAGGCCTTCATGTTATTGGTGTAATAGTGTACTTTTTCTTTGCTACCATCACCAGCACTACCAATACAAAATAAGTAAGAATTTCATTTACTTAAGACTGACCAAGATTTTTCCTCTTTGCTTCTTCAGTACAGCACAATAGTAATTAAAACACTGCTGCTGCTGTTAACTACTATGACTAGCTAACATTTAGTGAACACTTACTACATGCCAAGCAGTATACTCTAAGGTTTATATGCATTTCCTCTTTCATTTTCATAACAACTTTACAGAGTGGATATTTCATTTCTATTTTATAGATGAAGAAATGGAGAAGGCTAGTAGGAAATTAGTAAAAGGCAGAGCTTAGATTAAAATACTGACTTCAGGCTGCACAGTCCATGGATCTAAATGTCATGTGGACTACCTCCCCACAATCCTCCACTTAGAATGAAAAGTCTTTCTTTTTTATAAAGATTTTATTTATTTGAGAGAGAGAGAGAGAGAGAGAGAAAGAGAGAACAAAAGACAGAGCACGAGCAGGGGGAAGAGTAAGAGGGAGAGGGAGAAGCAGACTCCCCACTGAGCTGGGAGCCCAATGTGGAACTTGATCCCAGGACCCCAAGATCAGACCAGAGCTGAAGAGAGAAATTTGACTGAGCCACCCAGGCACCCTGAATGCAGTCTGTTTACAACAATATGTTCCAATCTCAGTCTTCAAACCTTTTTTTTTTACTATATTCCCTATGCTGTACATTTTATTCCTATAATGCTGTACATTTATTCCATAACTGGAAGCCTGTATCTCCTCCTCCTCTTAACCTGTTTTGCCATTTGGCCCACTGCCCTCCCTTCTGGCATCTATCAGTTTGTTCTCTGTATTTATGAGTATGTCTGCTTTTTGTTTGTTTAGTCATTTGTTTTTTAGATTCCACATATAAGTGAAGTGTCAATGATATTTGTCTATGCCTATCTGACTTACTCCACTTAGCATAATATCTTGTAGGTCCATCATGTTGTCACAAATGGCAGGATCTCAAACTTTTTATGGCTAAGTAATATTCCATTATATATGTGTATATACACCACATCTTTATCCATTCATCTATCTATGGACACTTGGGTTGTTTCTATATCTTGGCTATTGTAAATAATGCTGCAATAGACATATGGCTGCATTTATCTTTTTAAAACAGTCCTCAGATTTTATACCCAAGGGTCACTAGAGAATTCAAGCTTATTAATTAAGGAGCCCTAAGCAGTATAACTCATATATCTGATATGAGACTTTCCCAAGGCATCTGGACACTCCCTTAGCCCAGATCTTAGAAGCAACTTGAGTTTGTCTTTGTTCTCTAATTTATTTTCTTTGACTCCACCCCAGAAAAAGTGCTTAGTTCTCTAAGAAATGAAACCTCCCATGTGTTAATGGGAGGCAATGAGAAAATAGGGTCCTATATATAAAATTGTACCTTAGATAGTTATTTCCTAATTCATCTCTTCTCTATATTGAAGTACAACTGTAGACTACTTGACATACCTATTTTTTGTACTTTTATATGTGTTCTTTATATTTTTTCATCCTGTTCACATTGGATACTGTTGAGTGACCACTTGTCACGAATGCTTTAGAATTCACCTCCTTGAAGGTAGAGGTCCTGGACAAGACAGCCTCTTCAGATTCTCTTCAGCTCTACTATTATGTGATCTTCCAGGGCAATGCTTTAAAAAAAATGCTGATTAAAAAGTCTGTTTGTCCTGACTTTCCTCCAGTCCCTTGTCCCACTCATAACAGTACCACAACCTTACAACACTTCACTGCAGCAAGATGGAAAAAGTCAGATGGCATGTCTGACAAAGCATACTTGATCTTTTTTCACCTCATACAAGTCCAGGTCCCACCAAGAGCAGAATCCTCTCAATAAATAAACAGCTATGATAACAAAAAGCTAGTTTCAAAAAAAAGTTTCCCTGAACATTATTTTTCCTAGGAGTGAATTTTATTTTGCCTAGGAATTCATAATAAAGTATCACACTCATTCCTTCCTTCAAAGGTTTGGAGGAAAAACAAAAAGTTTGTGCACCTACTGTGGATACAACATTGTTCAAGGCACTGAAGATATCAAGTCACATAAGATAGGTCTTAGTAGGGAAGAACTTTAGTAGAGAAAGCAGATTAAAAAACATTCACAGAATATGGTACACTACAGTTAAGTATAGGAAGAGGAGTATCCCTAGAATTATCTGGGAACACAAAGGAGCATCTATTTTAGGTTTGGCAGAGAGAAGTCAGGGAAAAATTTTTGGAGTAGGTGACATCTAAACTTTGGGGGTAAAAACTAAAAGTTAAACTAAATGGGTGAGAGTGGCATTTGAGGTAGTATGAAATGAGAAAAGAGAAAAAACATTTAAAAAGAAGATTCTTTTTACAGATACAACTTAGAATTTAGTTGGGAAAGGAATAGAAAGGAGGAATCTGGAACAACAACATTTCTGGGTTAGATAAGTAAGTGGACAGTAGTGCTACTCATTGAGATAGTAAACAGAAAAGGAGAAGCAGGTTTGGGGTATAAAAGAGATAAATATGTTTAGGATAAATTGATTTTAAACAGTGTACGGACACTCAGGAGATTCCCAATAGAAGCTGTACTGGAGCTCAGTGGGTAGGAGTAAAGGAAAGCATAAAATAAGTCATGCTGGAAGAATGTATAGAGTAACAAAAGAAAAAAAGCCTTAACTTTGTCAAGGGATAGATAAACATTTAAAAGATGGGCAGAAGAGGATCTTCTAAGAGAACCTGAGAAGTAACAGTCATAGAGGTAGGAAAACAAACATGAAGGCCCACTGTCACAGAAACCAAGAGGAGAGAGTTTAAAGAATAAAGGACTACAACAAACAGAATGGGGGGGGGATTTTTGCAAATCATTTCTCTGATAAGTTAATATCTTGAAAACATTAGAAACTCCTCCAACTCAACATTAAAAAAACACATAATGTAATTTAAAATAAGCAAGGAATTTGAATAAACATTTTTCCAAAGAATATATATAAATTACCAATAAGCACATGGCATGATGCTCAGTATACTTAGTCTCTAGGGAAATGAAAATTAAAATAATTAGATACCACTTCACACATATTAAGATGGATAGAATTTTAAAAGGACAAAAGATGACAAGTGTTTGCAAGGGTTTGGAGAAATTGGAACTCTCATATACTACTAGTACAGCACCTGTGGAAAACAGTTTGGCAGTTCCTCAAGTTAAACATAGAATTACCATATGACCCAGCAATTCTACTCCTAGGTATAAATTCAAAAGAAGTGAAAACAGGTGTTCAAACAAAAACTTGTACAATATTGTTCACAGCAGCATTATTCATAATACCAAAAGGGAGGAACAATCCAGTTGTCCTTCAGTAGGTAAATGGATAAATAAAAGTGGTATGGTCATACGATATAATATTATTGAACCATAAAAAGGAAAAAATACAGATACATGCTACAATTAAGAATGAACCTTGAAATACTGATACATGTTACAATTAAGAATGAACCTTGAAAATATTACGTTAGGTGAAAAGTGGCCAGACACATACTATTACATTTATATGAAATATCCAGAATGGGCAAGTCCAGAGAGACAGACAGTAGATTAGTGGTTGATAGGGGCCAGGAGAAAATGAGAAATTGAAGAGTGACTGCTAATAGATACATATTTGGGAGGGGTAATAAAAATATTCTGGGGGGCACGTGGGTGGCTCAGTGGGTTAAAGCCTCTGCCTTCGGCTCGGGTCATGATCCCAGGGTCCTGGGATAGAGCCCCACATCGGGCTCTCTGCTCGGTGGGGAGCCTGCTTCCCCCCCCCCTGCCTGCCTCTCTGCCTACTTGTGATCTCTATCTGTCAAATAAATAAATAAAATCTTTAAAAAAATATTCTGGAATTAGATAGTGGTAATGATTGCACAGCTCTGTGAATATACTAAATCACAACTTTAAAAGGGTGAATTTTATGATATGTGAATTAGATCTCAACAAATTTTATTTTTATTATTTTTTTAAAGTTTTTTTTATTTATTTGACAGAGAGAGGGGAAAAAAAAAAACACAAAAGCCAGGGAAGCAGGAAAAGAAGGCTCCCCACTGAGCAGGGAGCCTGATGTGGGACTTGATCCCAGGACTCTGGGATCATGACCTGAGCCAAAGGCAAATGCTTAACCAACTGAGCCACCCAGGCACCCTTCAACAAATTTTAAAACAAAATATAATGTAAGCTTTACATTCAATATATTCAGTGAAGAAAATTAATAATTGAAATAACTCTATTCTGTCACCAGTAAATTCATAACATTAAGCAGCTTTCCCTTCTATCCATTTTTTCTGTTATCAATTTTTTTAAAAGCAACTGAAAAAGAAAATAAAGGATTGGGCAGTATCAAATATGGCAGAAAAGTAAAATATGATTTTAACAGAAGAATTTCATTAAATTTTGCAATATGAAGGTCACTAGAGATCTTAGGAAGAAAAGATTCAGTGGTGAGGGGAGCATAGAAACCTAACCATAGGAAGTATCAATGAGGGGAGCATAGAAACCTAACCATAGGAAGTATCAATGAGCTGTTAAACTGTAGACAGCAAGTTTATTCCATTTCTTTCAGAAGTTTGACTATTAAGGTAAATGAGAAATAGGGTAGTTTTAGGAAGATATTGGATCAAAGAAAGTTAAGAGATTACTTAAAAATAAATATAACAGCAATGGATGTTCACTGAGGAAACTAAATATATACAGGCATATTTCTTTTTTTTAAAGATTTTTATTTATTTATTTGACCGACAGATCACAAGTAGGCAGAGAGGCAGGCAGAGAGAGAGAGAGGAGGAGGAGGCAGGCTCCCTGCTGAGCAGAGAGCCTGATGCGGGGCTCGATGCCAGGACCCTGGGGATCATGACCTGAGCCGAAGGCAGAGGCTCTAACCACTGAGCCACCCAGGCGCCCCTATACAGGCATATTTCTTAAGAGGTTACTTAAAAATAAATAAATACAAGAACAATGGGTCAAAGAAAGTTCCCCCACTGAGATATAAACATGATTACATGCTAAAAAGAAAAAGAAATTGAGGCCAAAGATACAAGAATAAGAGAAAATGACTGACAGAGAAAATATAAGGGGAGATATCCAAAGCCCAGGAGAAAAGGACTTGTCTTGGACAAAAGAAGCATACTTCCTCTATGGAGACAGGAGCACAGGAGTAGGTGCAATTGGACTTCAATCTGTAAGTATTCCAGTGAGTGAGGGGAATGGAATAACTACAGTTTTGCAAGTTCTGTTAAGGTGGGAAATATTGAAAATAAGGAGTCAAGAGGCTTGAGAGTAATTACAAGAGGGTAATTGGCATAATGGGTCAAAGGATGAAAATTCAAGCCAGTTTCAAAAGAGAATGTAAGTTGATTGATCTTGCATCCCATGGCTACCACTGTAGTTTGCTAGGATAGTAAAAAGACAGACCTGATCCCTTTGGCTTCTCTTGTGGGGTACAGGCACCAAGCTTAATCAAGTCATCAAACTCTACAATAATGGGGAGGGACTACTCCAAGATGAAAATACAGTGCTATTAAGAAAAGGATGGAAGCTAGGTGACCAATAAATGACAAATGAACCATAATTTTGATTTTTAAGTTTGTATTTTAATTCAAGTTAGTTAACATACAGTGTTATATTTGAACCATAATTTTATATTACATGGTAGCATACTATCACAAGAACTGCTGTAATATATAGACCAAATGAGTAAGGTCCATGAGCTCTAATAAGCCTTTATCCTCTACCCTACTGGCTCCTAAGTCTTCATTCATGCTATTCCCTTTGCTCAGAATGCTCATTCACAATTTCAGCCTGTCTCCAATGTCAAGAACTTTTAAAATCTTTCTATCTCTTACAATGCCAAGTAGAGTGGCTAACATGTCAAATACTGATTTGGGCTCAGATGAAACAGAAAAATATCACTAAGGGCTAAGTAATCAGAAAGGGCTTCACAGGAAAGTGTGAAATTTTAGCTTGCCCTTAAAAGATGGTAAGTATTCTACTGCCAAAAAGATAATTTTAAAGGAAGGATGACACAAGTGACAATGAAGGTAGGAATATTCAGTAATAAAACCAATTTATACATAACTGGGGGTTCTTATTATGAACAGTAGACAATGCTGGCAAACCAACATGACTTGAGTCTTGAATGGCCAGCTAAAACATTTGAACTATATTTATTAGGCCAGTGATTTTTAAGAAGGCAACAGGGTAAGAAAATGTGGGGGAAAAAAAACCAATGAGGTTTTTATTTAGCTGTGGTGATACAAGTGCTAGCATTATGAGACCTTATTGGTCATCAACTTCAGTTTCCAACACTTTACAAATGAGGAAATTGAGAACCAGAAAGGTGAAGTGACCTACTACCTAAGTTGACCCAACTTAACTAGGGGGGATAACTAGACTCATATCTGGGACCAGTACCTGTGTCTCCTAATTTTAAATTTAGTTTTTTTCTACCATACGTGGAAAGAAATTATGACATGGCCTCGCTGAAAGAAAGAATTTGCAAATATAAAAAGGAAGTATACATAAAGGCATTTAACTTGAAGAATTGCAATACCATCAATTCCTGTGAATTCATGATAACAGACAGGACAACTATACAGAATATATAAAGAAATAATGAGAATAAAAATTTTACACATTGAAAGAAAGAGACACATTAATCGTTAAGTCCCCTAAGAAATAACTACAGCTTTAAATTTTTCCTATTTATTTGTATTTGATCCTCAGAGAAAAAGAAAAACACCATGAAGGAGACAGAGAAAGTATTACCTTTCGTATTTTGCAAAGGACATTGATATATGCTAATTGGCTATGTGAAGAGCCAGAACTCATTCCAGTACTCTTTCCACAACTTCCAGGAAAATGCAAATCTCCAAAATACAACAGAACAAGCATGAGGTACTTTGGTTTAGCGGGTGGAAGCAAGGCTTTGTAATTGAGTAAAGAAAGGGGCTGAGGAGAAAACAGGTTAATTGGAAGTGTGAGAGGGTATTTTATGAGATAGCAATACTACTTGGTGTTATTTTTAACTATGAATACATCTGTCCTAGAAATTCTTGGTACATAGTAGGTACAGAGCAATTATTTGTTTAATTTAATAATCTAATGGCACAAATTTCAATCTCCACACCTCTTGTCTATGGCTGGTAAGTATAACTTTATAGTGTCATTATCCTCAGGTCACAAACCATATGCTTTGTGTCCTACTAGAAATGAAGAAATCATTGAAATTGCTCTTGCTGGGATGACGTCAAAAGGCAAAATTAAGTTACCTACACAGCTGTGATATATAATACATCTCCCAATGGACAAAATTCCAGTGTTTAATACTTAAATATATACACACATGGTCTATTCTTATTCCCCCCCACCTCTCTCTCTCACACACACACACACACACACCTAACCACAACTGGTTTTTCCTTAGGCCTTTATCACTTGGAACACTGGTATATTTTGTGTTATACTAGATATAGAGACCTTTCCTTAAGTGTTTACCCATAGTTACACATTAAATGAGATATTGTTAAAAATACAAAAAAAACCCTAAAAATGATTAAATCTTTTTTTTTAAAGGGGGAGGGGGTGCCAGGATGGCTCAGTCAGTTGAGCAGCAGCCTTTGGTTCATGTCATGATCCTAATGTTCTGGGATGGAGCCCTGAATCCAGTTCCCTACTCAGGGGTGAGTCTGCGTCTCCCTCTCCCTCTGCTGCTCCCCCTGCTTCTGCCATCTTGATTGTGTGCTCTCTCTCTTTCTCAAACAGATGTATTCTTTAAAAAAAATACAAAAAAGAAGTTTAGGAACTCTGATGCATGATGGGGAAGGGCTTTCAACTTTAAAGGAAACATGGGTATGGAGCCTCCAGTGACCTGGCAAATCAGTTAGAATACTGTAAGGGCCTATTTAGCCAAAACAGCTCCATTTAGGTTGAATAGCCATTTTGTTGTTTATGCAGTAAAACTTAAACTGTCCCTGCCCCCCTTGCCCCCCAGGGGACTTACTTTAAACAAGCCCCGGGAAACCAGTCCCAGGTAACAAAGCCCAAATACAAGGGTGGGTCAGGCCAGATGGAGGTATCCAAACAGTGGGGTGTGCATACTGTCTCCCTAACTACCAAGGTGTGTGGACCCTGCCCTTTGGGTGCCAATTCTGACCAAGGTGATAGGGTAGTTCAAATGCCTACTATAGGGTAAACTGTAACTCAATTGGTCACTTATGTGTGACCTAGCCTGACTGTGCAGTTTTCTCTGTGTCATTGCCCACCTGTGCATGGCCAGGCCCAACCACATGGCCTTTGCCCTTAAAAGCCAGTCTGTAAGGCAGAGAGGGGTCGCCTCTCTTTGTAAGAGACGGCCCTGGCCAGTCAGTTTGATTCTTGATGCTTGGTGTGAAATAAAGCTTTGCTTGACCTTCACTTTGTATCAGTCTCGCTCCTTTGATTACGGACCCAACGATACAAAGGTCAAGAAACTGAGGTAACTTTACAAGTCTATGGGGAAAAGTAATTACAAAAGAATTGTAAAGTCAAGGACTTGCTGGGTTGAGGGAATCAGGAAGTACACAGCAGGTCAAAGTGGAGTATGAATGCTATGTGAGAGGCTTTTAAAGATCTGAAGGAGGGAAAAAAATTGAGGGTAGAGGCTCTAGAGTCCCATATGCTTTTTGTGAGGGTGTCTGACCTTAAGAATGACTCTAAAAGGAAAGAAGCCCTAGTGATAGACACCATTAAAAATCACCGATTCCTAAGGTAGCATGAAATTCCCCTCAATAAATGTATACAACTGTGTTTTAGAGTCCAATGTTAAGGGGAATGTTTTAATATCAAAATTTACTTTCCTTTTTTAAAAGATTTTATTTATTTGAGAGTGACTGATAACAACGAGGGGAGAGGGGTAGAGGGAGAAGCAGATTCCCCAATAAGCAGGGAGCCCGATGCCGGACTCAAAGCCAGGACCCTGAGATCATGACCTGAGCCAAAGGTAGCTGCTTAACTGACAGAGCCACCCAGGTGCCCATCAAGATTTACTTTCAATTTTAACTAAAGAGTACAGATTAGTATAACTGTAGGAGCTACAAAGTCTAAGACCCAGTCTCTGCCTTCAAAACTTTCCCTCTGGTTGAGGAAGTATGCTGATTAGCTAAGTAAAGATAGCCCACAACACAACACAGTGCCAAATGAGGCATGTAGCAAAGTGTTGAGATGGATGGACAAGGAAGAATTTGCTGAAGTCGTAAGGTTTAAGTTGAGCTGCGAAGGAGCTTGAGGAATTCAAGAGGTAGGTTGGAGGGAAGGACACTTTACTTTGAGGAATGGGTAAACGAAGTCCAGAATGTGAGAGGTCTGTGAATGGACCAATCTGGATGGAATGTAGAGTAGCAAGATGAGTGGCAGGGCATCTCAAGCCTTATTACAGAGGAGTTTGAAATGCCAGTTTAAAAAGCTTGAACAGTGAGTGAGAGACATAAAAGATTAAGAAGGGGGTGACCTGGCAAAGTGACACTTGAAATAAAAATTATCTCATTGAGGGATGCATATGGAGTAGAGAACAAAGCAACTCTCAACTGGATAACCACCGTAGGAGTGAGGTAACAAGGAACTAAGGCAGAATCACAGATTTTCTTGGTTGGGAGGAAACTTGAAGATCATTTAAGCCAAACACAACCAAAGTGGTAGCAGTGGGACTGAAAAGAAAGAGTGATACAAGAAACATCATGAATAGTATAAATCAACTCCACAAAGTATGAATCAACATAGCAATTGATTGCTAAATTTAAAAAAACCTCCACAGTTTTATGCCTGAGTGAATGAGAGAATGAAACTAGGGTTTAATTTTGTAAAATTCGATGTGTGTGGTGGGAGGTGGGAAGAATGGAGATAAGTTCAGTTTAATTTATTGAGTTTGAGATGTCAGCTGGAAATCCAAGCAGAAGCAAACTGCACCAAAAGGATTTGTCTAACATCATTAAAAACAAAGGAGGTCTGCATTCCTTGGTTGAGTCTTTGTTAGCTAAATCTGCCTTGAGGAATAGAATCCCCATTATCAATGTGTCTTGTACATAATATGGACTCAGTGAAGTGGTGGCTGAATCAAGAGAACCCCTGAACTCTGCTCCTCTTCCTTCTCCCTGAGTCTATGACAAGCTTTACAAATCTTCCTTCCATAATAAAACCTCAGAAGTTCCCCCAGCCCAAGCAAAAAAGTGCTTTAGAAGCATGCAGTGCTTCCAGGCACAGAGCCTCGTGAATTGATGCAAAACCCTACTAATATTCAGTATGTTGTTGCCCTTGTAGGCCATTGGTATTGCAGCACAAAACAAGGATAATGATCTACAAAACACTACGTAAAATTCAGAAGTAATCTTTTGAAAATTTCATTGTAGCTATTTAGTTTCAACCCCTGCCGTATGCCATTACTCCAATAAAAATTACTTTTCATCTCTGAAGTGCAGGTCCATTGACAGGTGGATATGCATAGAGAAGATTACTCAACAGTCTATTATTTTACAATTGTTTCAGCAGCTAGCATTAGGGAAGTCTCCATGAAGCCACAGGATACAGGGAACCACCTTCATCCCTTGGCTATTTCAAGCACACAGAACTATCATCTATCTTAGAAAGTAGCAATTGAAACCCCTCTCTCACCAAATACACAGAGTTTATAAGTTGATTTCCCAAATGGTATTTCATAGAGATGTTTATTAAGAATCCACTATCACCCATGCTTATGGCCCAGTGGTCTTCAAAAGTAGTCCCAGTATCACAAATGATAAAGACTAAATAGGCCATAATGGGGAGCTGAAGTTAGGCATAGGAAAACAATTGTTATCTCATTTATACTCTTTGCTTTAGTCCTTCCTTTAGAGCATAGTTCTCAAATGGAATGAGGATCAGCATCAATGAAGAAGCCTTTTCTTTTCCCAAACAATATATACTCATGTTTGTACTCTACTGTCTCTGATGATGTATGGCTGAGTGTGGCCAGGGAAATGTGCATTTGAAAAAGTTCCCTACTGTATCCTGTGCATTAAGAACCTGTGATTAAGAATCACTGCATTTTGCAATCTGTATAATGTATTTTAACCCTACAATTGCAATAAAAAAATTCTAAGTAGGATCTAGGAATATTTCTATCAGAAAGAATGAGATGGAGAGAGACAGATCATTTTGGGTCAAGATCCTTGCTTCCTGTTATGCCCATTTTAGTGCAAGAAGCCAGTGGACACTACATGCACTCTAGGTTCTAACCATACCAAGCCACTCGCAATTCCATAAATCACAGATTCTTACCCAAGAAATATATACCAGAATCACCCACAGAGCTTTAAAAATATATACATGACTAAACTTCCACCCCTAGAGCTTCCAAATGAGTTGAATCTATGTTGGGATCCTGGGCACACTAGTTAATGATAGATAACTCAGAGGGTCATTGAGATGAACAGTCTTGAAGATTCTCTTCCTCTAAAGAATGGTATCACTCAGACAGAAACAATCACTTCCTACATGTTTATTGACCATATTCCATGTGCCACTTCTTAAAATAACAAATTTAGATAAAATTTGTGTATCATAGAATTCATCCATTTTAGGTATACCATTCAATGCTTTATATTAACTTTACCAAATTCTATAACCATGATATCTCTTGGATTATTTCTTTTCTTCTAATTCCACTGCCACCACCCTGACTCTGCTAAATCAGTTTTAAAATAGTTTAATCCAACAGGTTCCCTCAATAAACTCTCTCATGCCCATACTCACTTAATTCCCATTCCAACCAGCTGGACCAAGTAGCCACTGATCTAATTTTTGTCTCTACATATCTTTTTGTCCCAAAACCCAGGGGATTGTTTCCATTTGAGACATAGAAAACAAACTGGGCACCAGGTCTTCCTATTCTAGATACTGTATATAAAGGGAATCATACATTATGTGTTTTCTTTCACTTGGCATAATATTTTTGAAGTTCATCATATTGAATGAGGGATGCCTGGGTGGCTCAGTTGGTTAAGCCACTCCCTTCAGCTCAGGTCATGATCCCGGAGTCCCGGGATTGAGTCCCACATCGGGCTCCCTGCTCCTCGGGGAGTCTGCTTCTACCTCTGATCTTCTCCCCTCTCATGCTCTCTCTCACTCTCTCTCAAATAAATAAATAAAGTCTTAAAAAAAAAGAATCACTGGATCATGTAGTCACTGTATGTTAACTTACTGAGGAAGCACTAAACTATTATCTAAAACAGTTACATCATTTTATATTCCCAGCAGCAATTTATGAGGGTTTTCATTTCTATACATCTCCATGTGTTATTGTCTTTTTCACTATGGCCACTGTAGTGAATGTGAAATGGTATAACTATTGTGGTTCTAAAACAATATTTATTATTTTTATTGAGGTATAGTTGACATAAAATATTATATTAGTTTCAGCTATACATAATGATTTGATAGTTGTATATATTACAAAATGATCACCACAATAAATCTAGTTAACATTTCTCGCCATAGTTTCAGAAATTTTTTTTTTGTGGTGAGAACTTTTTTTTTTAAAGATTTTATTTATTTATTTGTTAGAGAGAGAGAGAGCGAGCACAGGCAGACAGAGAGGCAGGCAGAGGCAGAGGGAGAAGCAGGCTCCCTGCCGAGCAAGGAGCCGGATGTGGGACTCGATCCCAGGACGCTGGGATCATGACCTGAGCCGAAGGCAGCCGCTTAACCAACTGAGCCACCCAGGCGTCCCTGTGGTGAGAACTTTTAAGATCTAGTCTTTTAGCAACATTCAAATATGAAATACAATATTATTAACTACAGTCACCATGCTGTACATTACATCCCCATGACTCATTTATTTTATAACTGGAAGATTGTACCTTTTGGCTTCCTTCACCCATTACACCCACCCTCCACCCTCCACCTCTGGCAACCACCAATCTGTTCTTATATCTATGAGCTTAGTTGTTGTTGTTGGATTCCACATATTACTGAGATCATGTGGTAATTTTCTCCATTGTGGTTTTAATTTGTATTTCCCTGATGGATAATGATGTCAAATATCTTTTCATGTATCTATTTAGCAATCTGAATATGTTTTGAGCTGAAATATTTGTTTATATCTTTTGACCATTTTGTGCTTGGGTTATCTTATTATTATGTTCCAAGAGTCCTTTGTAAAATTCTGGATAAAATTCTATGTTGAATGTGTGTTTGCAAATATTTTCTCCTCATCTGATACATTTATTTCATTTTTAATTTTTTTAAAACACTAGTATTTATATTTTAATGAAATCCAGTTTACCAATTTTACTATTTTTTGCACTGTGTTTTGGTGTTTTATTCATCAAATCCTTGTCTAGCCCAGAGTTTTGAAGATTTTCTCCTAAAAGTTTTATTGTTTTTACACATACATTTTAAACTACTGTTTATTTTGAGGGGCACCTGGGTGGCTCAGTCAGGTAAGAGATGGGTTTGGCTCAGGTCATGACCCCGGGGTCCTAGATGGAGAACTGCATCTGGTTTCCTGCTCAGCAGGGTGTCTGCTTCTCCTTCTCCCTCTGTTCCTCCCCCCTGACTCATGCTAACAAAATAAAATCTTAAAAAGAAAAAAAATAAAACTATTGTACATTTTAAAAAAGATTTTATTTATTTGTCTACTTGAGAGAGAGAGAGAGAGCAAGCACGAGGGAGAGGCAGAAGCAGCAGCAGACTCTTTGCTATGCAGGGAGCCTGATGCAGGCCTCAATCCCAGGACCCTGAGATCATGACCCGAGCTGAAGGCAGATACTTAACCAACTGAGCCACCCAGGTGCCCTTGTATATTTTTGTCCAATGGAGGTTTCCATCCCAGGACCCTAGGATGACTCAAGCTGAAGGTGGACTCTTAACTGACTGAGCCACCAAGGCACCTCATTATTGTACATTTTGAGCTAATTTTGGGGGTACGGTGTACAGCAAGGGTCTAAGTTGATCTTTCTGCACTGGGATATCCAACTGTACCAGCACCATTTGTTGAACAGAGTATTTTTTTTCTCCCAATGAATTGTCTTAGTATATTTGTAAAAAAAAATCAATCAATCATAAATGTGAGGGTTGTTTCTGAACAATCAGTTCTGTTCCATTGATTTATATACCTATCCTTGTGCTAGTACCACACTATCTTGACAACTGTAACTTTATAGAAACTGAGTTTTCAGGTCCCTAAATATGGCAAGTTCTCTCTCACTTCTAGGTCTTTGCACAGGCTATTCCTTCAGATTGAAACAATCCTGTCCTAGAAAATTCTTACTTATTTTTCAGATCTAAGCTCAGAAGATGCTTTGTCCAGAAACTCCTCATTGATTTCAAAAGGCTGTGTCAGGTATTCCTATTTAGTTCTCCAGATCATCCTATGATTAACCTTAACATTACATTATCACATTGTATTATATTTGCATGTTCATGTGACTGCAAGCTCCATGATGGCAAAAATCCCCTCTAAACAGTCTTTTCTAAAATTTGGCAAAGATCTGAACACTATTTTTAAAAAGAACAAAATGGTAGGAGCACCTGGGTGGCTCAGTCAGTTAAGCATCTGACCTTTGGTTTGGGTTCCAGGCATAATCTCAGGGTCCTGGGGAGCCCCACATTGGGCTCCACACTCAGCATGGAGTCTGCTTGGGATTCCTTCCCTCTCCCTGTCTCCCTCCCCCTCTTCCCCACTCCCTACTCTCACATGCACTTTCTCTCTTCCTCAAATAAATAAGCAAAATCTTTAAAAAAAGAAGTGAAAAAGGAAAATGAAAATTCTAGAAATCAGAGAAAGACAAATATCATATGATTCCACTCATATGTGATTTAAGAAACAAAACAGATGAACACAGGGAAAGGGAAGGAAAAATAAAATTAAGCAAAAATAGAGAGGGAGGTAAATCACAAGAGACTTAACTCTAACAAATTGAGCGTTCCTGGATGGAAGGTGGGCAGATGGGGTAACTGGGTGATGGGCATGAAGGAAGGCACTTGAAATAATGTGCAATGGGTGTTGTATGCAAGTGATGGATCACTAAATTCTACCTCTGAAACTAATAATACAGTATATGTTCATTAAATTGAATTTAAATTAAAAAATAAAAGTGGGTGAGTTTAATAGATTAGACAAATCTAAAGAGAGAATCAACAAATTGAATGATAGGTCAGAAGAAAATAACCAGGATGTGACATAGAGAAAAAGGACAAAATATGGGGCACCTGGGTGGCTCAGTGGGTTAAGCCTCTGCCTTCAGCTCAGGTCATGATCTCAGGGTTCTGGGATCAAGCCCCGCATCCGGCTCTCTGCTCAGCAGGGAGCCTGCTTCCTCCTCTCTCTGCCTGCCTCTCTGCCTACTTGTGATCTCTGTCTGTCCAATAAATAAAATCTTAAAAAAATACATTAAAAAAAAAGGACAAAATATAAGTGCATAAGAAATATACAAGGGACACACTGAAACTGAATCTTAGAGTAGAGAGATAAACAGGAATAACATTTAGAGAGGTAATAGCTGGGAATATTTCAAAATGACAAAAAAAAGTCAAGCCACAGATTCAAGTACTTGAATATGTGTACCCCAGTGAATATAACTATAAAGAAAATCACACCTAAACATCATGGAAAAATGACTAAGAGGAAAAAATAAAGTTTTTCACTTGGAAAGTTAGCAGCAGAGTTGGAAGACCCTAGGGTCACCTTGTATGATGAATACCACCAGGTAATTATCAAATCATCCTAAATACTCCAGGAGTTGAACTGAAGACTGGTAGAACAAATTCCAAAACTAAAGGTAGAGAACAGGCCACACTGAAGAAGGTAGAAGCTGTGGAGATGTGGTTGAAAGACAAACAGATAGTGCCCACTGTGATAGGGAGGGAGCTGTAATCACAGAAAGGGGTGAGAGACAGACTAGCACACAGGAGAGCACATGGGGAAAATCCTCAAAGCAATTGGCTTGGAAAGTAAGAGGGGCCAATTTTCATGAGTTCTTGCAACCAGCAGGGCTGAAAGCCTGGAGATTTAAGTCAGGAGGCTTGGCTGGGATAGAGCCTGGAGGGCATCATTCTCTCTTGGAGAGAAGGCAGGCAAATGACCCACAGACATACAGTGTGGAAAAGGTGATTTAAGAGTACATAGTGGGGCAGTTATTTACTCATCTCAGACTGTGTCGCAGAGAGGTAGCATTCAGGGAGAGACCCCTCTGGGAACTAAGGAAGTGGCAGGTGCCATATCTCCACCCCACCTCTCAGCATAAGCACAGGGCCATCTGCAAGAACCAGTGCACTGCCAACACTTGTTACCTAATTTGTGGACACCAAGCCTCTGCTCCTCATGCTCCAGTGGAATCGCCCCTTCCAGTCACACTTACCTCAGTGACAGCATGGCAGGCCATCTCCCCCAGAAGACTGGCCCAAACCCCTTCCCACAACAAGTCTCCTAATACAGGAGTTTTCAGAGTCTTGGTTCCAGTGGCACTGGCAACAGGTCTCATTTCAAAAACTGACCAGAGCACACCTAAGTTAAAATGCACCACATTCAGCCAAGGGACAAAACACTGCTCATAACATACAAAGAGAGCCTTGAGACAACTGGCCTGAAGGATAAAGTGGTCAGAAAAAAAGAGAAGAGCACATGTAGCACACATTGTAGACACTCCAGGAAGCACCAAGCTCTGTGGAAGAGGGGACACTATATGGCAGGGCAGCACAGGACCCATTCTTCATAAGGCCATTAGCTGCAAAAACAGGAAAAATAGCTGATGTTCCTAACATATTTCTTAAAAGGCAGAGATAATTAGACAAAATGAGAAGACAGAGTGATTTATCCCCAATGAAAGAACAGGACAAGGCCATGGCCAGAGATGTAAGTAATATGCCTGAGAGAGAATTTCAAGTAAAGATCATAAGGATATTCACTTCACTTGAGATAAGAGTGGAAGACATGACTGAGACCCTTAACACAGAGATAAGACCCTTGACACCCAGAAATAAAGGAATCAATAAATGAAATTAGAAACACACTTGACAGAATGAACAGCAGGCTGGAAGAAGCAGAGAAACAAATTAATAACCCAAAAGTCAAAGTAATGGAAAGCATTCAAGCTGACCAAAGAGAAAAAAAAAAACAATTATGAAAAACAAGAATAGACTTAGAGAACTCAGTGACCCCATCAAATGTAATAACATTCATATTATAGGAGTCCCAAAAGAATACTGAGAAAAGGAGATGGAAATTTAGTTCAAGAAATAATAGCTGAAAACTTCCCTAATCTGGGGAAGGAAACTCATCCAGATCCAAGAGGCACAGAAAACATCCACCAAAATAAACAAAACCAGATCCACACCAAGACACATTGAAACTAAATTGATGAAACATAGTGATAAGACAAAACATTTTAAAGCAGCAAGACAAATGAAGGCAGTAACATACCAGGGAGACTCCATAAGGCTAGCAGGGGACTTTTCAGCAGAAATTTTACAAGCCAGAAGGGAGTGCCTGACATGTTTGAAGTACTGAATGAGAAAAATCTGCAGGCAAGTATACTCAATCCAGCAAGCCTAGCAGCCTAGCATTCAGAATACAAGGAGAGATAAAAAGTATTCCAGACAGGGACGCCTGGGTGGCTCAGTTGGTTAAGCGGCTGCCTTCGGCTCAGGTCATGATCCCAGCGTCCTGGGATCAAGTCCCACATTGGGCTCCTTGCTCGGCGGGGAGCCTGCTTCTCCCTCTGCCTCTGCCTGCCTCTCTGTCTGCCTGTGCTTGTTCTTGCTCTCTCTCTCTCTCTGACAAATAAATAAATAAAATCTTTAAAAAAAAAGTATTCCAGACAAAAACAAACAAACACCTAAAGGAGTTCATGACCACTAAACCAGACCTGTAAGAAATATTAAATTTTAAAAATTAAATATTAAAGGGGACTCCTTGAGTGCAAATACCAAAAGTGACAGTATAAAAGTAAAAAACATAAAAGCAGTAAAAAGGAATATTTCTGTAAAAAAAAGTTAAGGATCTCACAAAATAAAGGATTTAAATATGACAACATACATCAAAATGTGGGGAGGGAAAGGGTAAAGAATGGGTTCAAGCTTAAACGACCATGAACTAAATATAGCTTGCTATATGCAGAAAAGGTTATATACAAACCTAATGGTAACCATATATAAAAAAACACTAATAAATATGCAAATAATAAAAAGAAGGAAATGCATATATATTACTAAAGAATACTGGAAAACCATGAGAGAAAAAAAAGGCAGGGAAGGACCAAAGAAAACCTTTAGAAACAACAAAACAAATAATAAAAATGACAATAAATATGTATCTATCAGTAATTATTTATAAATGACCTAAATGCTGTAGTCAAAACATATAGGTTGACAGAATGAATAAAAAAACACATGTCTATGCTGCTAACAAGAGACTAATTTTAGACCTAAAGACACTTGCAGACTAAAAGTGAAGGGACAAAGAATATCATGCCAATGGATGTCAAAAGAAACTGAGTGTAGCAATACTTTTTTCCAAACAAAAGAGACTTTAAAACAAAGACTGAAATAAAAATCAAAGAAGGGCACTATATAGTAATAAAGGAGACAATCAGACAAGAAGATATAATAATTGTAGATATTTATGCACCCAACATAGGAACACCCCAAAACATAAAACAGATAATAATAAAAACACTAAATGATAATACAATCATAATAGGGGACTTTAACACCCTTCTGACACCAATGGACAGATCATCAACACAAAAAACAAACAAGGAAACAGTGGCTTTGAATGATACACTGGACCAGATGGACTTAATAGATATATTCAGAATATTCCATCCTAAAACAGCAGAATACACCTTCTTTTCAAGTGCACATGGGCAGTCTCCAGAATAAATTATGTATTAGGTCATAGAACAAACCTCAACAAATTCAAGAAGATACATGTCTTCTGACCACAATGTTATGATAGTAGAAGTCAAACACAAGAAAAAATCTGGGAAGACCACAAATCAATGGAGGTTAGATAACATGCTACTAAAGACTGAATGGGTCAACCAGGAAATTTTTTAAAAAAAGTAATACAGTACACAGAGGGGTGCCTGGGTGGCTCAGTCGGTTAAGCAACCAACTCTTGATTTTGGCTCAGGTCATGATCTCAGGGTTGTAAGATCAAGCCATATACTAGGCTCTGTTCTGGGCATGGAGCTTGTTTAAGATTTTCTTTTTCCCTCTCCCTCTGCCCCTGCCCTCCCAACTCATGCTCTCATTCTCCCTCGCTCTCTCTCTCAAAAAAAGTACATAGATACAAATGCAAATAAAAACAAAATGTTCAAAAACCTTTGGGATGCAGTGAAAGTGGTTCTAAGAGGTAAGTTTGTAGCAATACAGGCCTACCTCAAGAAGCAAGAAAAATCTCAAACAACCTAATCTTACACCTAAAGGAGCTAGAGAAACAACAACAAATGAAGCTTAAAGCCAGTAGAAGGAAGAAAATAATAAAGATTAGAGCAGAAATAAAATTGGAAACCCAAAAAAAACAAACAAACAAACAAAAAAAACACCAGATAAGGACTTGGTTCATTGAAAAAAAAATTTTAAAAACTGGTGGTAAATCTCTATGCAGACATATCAAGAAAAAAAAGAGAAAGGAACCAAATAAACATGGAAACAAAAGTGAAAAGAGAAATAACAACCAACATCAAAGAAACACAATTATAAGAGAACATTATGAAAAACTATATGCCAATAAATTGGACAACATGGAGGAAATGGATAAATTCCTAGAAATATATACCCTACCAAAGCTGAAGTAGGAAGAAAAAGAAAATTTGAACAGATTGATAACCAGCAAAGAAATCGTATCAGTAACAGCAACAACAACAACAACCAAAACCCAAAAACCAACAACAAAAACAACCAGCAAACAAAACTCCAGGACCAGATGTCAAATAAGTAAGTAAAATCTTAAAATAAAGAAAACCTAGAAATAAACCCACAATTATATGGTCAATTAATCTTTGACAAGGTAGAAAAGAATATCCAATGGGAAAAAGACAGTTTTGTCAACAAAGAGTGTTGGGAAAACTGGACAACAACATGCAAAAGAATGAAACTGGACCATTTTCTTATACCATACACAAAAACAGATTCAAATGGGTTAAAGACCTAAATGTGAGACCTAAACCATGAAAATGCTAGAAGAGAAAAGGTAGTAACTTCTCAAACATTGGCTGTAGGAACCCCTTTGTAGATATGTCTCCTGAGGCAAGGGAAACAAAAGCAAAAATAAACTATTGGGACTATTCAAAATAAAAAGTTTCTGCACAGTGAAGAAAACAATCAGCAAAACTAAAAGGCAACCTATGGAATGGAAGAAGATATTTGCAAATAACATATCTGGTGAAGAGATAGTATCAAAAATACATAAAGAATTTGTATAATTCAACACCAAAAAGAAAAAAAAAACCTTAATGATCCAATTTAAAAATGGACATAAAACATGAACAAACATACAGATGGCCAACAGAGAAATGAAAAACTGTTCATTACTTACCATCAGGGTGATGCAAATCAAAACTACAATGAGGTTATCACCTCACACCCATCAGAATGGCTAAAATCAAAACATAACAAACAAGAGGTGTTGATGAGGATATGCAGAAATAGGAGCACTCATGCATTCTTGGTGGGAATGCAAACTGGTATAGCCACTATGGAAAACACTATGGAGGTTCCTTAACAACTTAAAAGTAAAACTACCTATAATCCAGCAATTGCACTATTTTGAATTTATCCAATGACAAAAAAAAACACTAATTCAAAGGGATACATGCATTGCTATGTTTATCACAACATTATTTACAATAACAAATTCTGAAAGCAGCCCAAGTATCCACTGATTGATGAATGGATAAAGGAGAAGTGATGTGTGTGTGTGTGTGTGTATAATGGAATATATATATATATATACATATATATATGTATATATATACACATTTATATATGTGTGTGTATATAAAGTACATATAAAATACATATACATACAATATATTATGGAATATTATTCAGCCATTAAAAAAGAATGATATCCTGCCATTTGCAATGACATGGATAGAGTTACAGAGTATAATGCTAAGTGACATAAGTCAAAGACAAATACCATATGATTTCACTCATATGTGGAATTTAAAAGGGAAAACAACGGGAAAAAAAGACAAATCAAGAAACAGACTCTTAAGTATAAAGAAACTGATAGTTATCAAGGGATAATGGTGTGGGGGATAGGTTAAATAGGTGACAGGGATTAAGAAGTGTGCTGTAGGGCATTGTAGTGATGAGCACTAGGTGTTGTATGAAATTGTGGAATCACTATACTGTATACCTGAAACTAATATAACATTGTATGTTACCTAATTTGAATTAAAATAAAAAATTTAAAAGCCAAAAACAAAATCCCAAAACAAAGAGAAACCTCAAAATCAAACATCAAAAACGTTATCTTCAGAAAAGCAAATATAAAAATTTCCCAACAGAAATAATAGAGAACTTTAGGGGTGGCTGGGTGGCTCAGTTGCTAAGCATCTGCCTTCAGCTCAGATCATGATCCCAGGGTCCTGGAATCAAGCCCCACATGGGGAATCCCTGCTCAGCAGAAACCTGCTTCTCCCTCTCCCAATCCCCCTACTTGTGTTCCCTCTCTCACTGTGTCTCTCACTATCAAATAAATACTTAAGATCTTAAAAGAAAAGAAATAATGGAGATCTTTAATCATTGACACAGTATCTTTAACATTTTGTAAGAAAAATTACTAAACTATAATTGCATATCTAGTAAAAAACAATGCCCTTCAAAAATAAAGGTGAGGGGGGCATGGGTGGCTAAGGTAGCTGGAAGTTTGACTCTGGATTATGACTCGGGTCTAATCTCAGGATCATGAGATTAAGCCCCAAGTCAGGCTCTATACTCAACAAGGAGTATGCTTCTTTCTTTTTTTTCTCTCTCTCCCCCTTCCTCCCTCTCCCTCTGCCCCTCCCTCTGCCTCTAAAAATAAATATATCTTTAAGAAAATAAAGGTAAAATGACAAAAGTAAAAATATGAAAGTCATATTTTCAGACAAAAAAAAAACAATTATCAGCAGCATATAGACACTAAAGGGAATGTTAAAGAGTGTTATTAGAGTAAAAGGAAATTATCCCAAACTGAAACTTGAGAAGGAAAGAAAAAATAATGAATAAAGGGTAAAAATAGAATACAAATAGTATGAGGGTATATTTAAAGCCAAATATATACTTAATTACATTAATTTAAAATTGATGAAATGTGACAGTTCCATAGGCTAAATTAAAAAATAAAAATATGTCTGTTTATGAAAAATATATTTAAAACATAAGGAAAGCTTTTAATTTTAAAAGATGGAAAACATCATACAAAGAGTATCCACACAAAGTAGCACTATTAATATCAAACAATGTAGATGTTAAGGTAAAAGGCATTACTATAAAGAGGGACATTTCATAATAAAAGTTTCCTTCCATTTAAAAGGAAGATAGAACAGTTCTAAATTTGCATTCACCAAGTAACATAATCTCAAAATGTGACTCAAAAACTATAAGAACTAAATGACATGAATAAACCAGGCAAAGAGCCCATCAAAAAGAACTACAGACCAATATCCCTGATGAACATGGATGACAAAATACTCAGCAAGATTCTAGCCTATATGATCCAACAATACATTAAAAAAATTCACCACAACGAAGTGGGATTTATTCATGGGATGCAAGGGTGGTTCAACAAGGGTGGTGATTGGTTCACAAATCAATCAACATGATAGATCACATTAATAAAATAAAAGAACCATATGATCCTCTCAATTGATGCAGAAAAGCACTTGACAAAATACAGCATCCTTTCTTGATTAAAACTCTTCAAAGTATAGGGACTGAGGGAACATACCTCAATATCATTAAAAGCCATCTAAGAGAAGCCCACAATGAGTATCATTCTCAATGGTGAACAACTGAGAGTTTTTTCCTTAAGGTCAGGAACATGACAGGGATGTCCACACTTGCTACTATGTTTCAACATAGTGCTAGAAATCCCAGCCTCAGCAATCAGACAAAAAGAAATATTGAAGTATTAAAACTGGCAAAGAAGAAGTCATACTCTCACTCTTCACTGATGACATGATACTTTAAGTAGAAAACCCAAAAGACTCCACTCCAAATCTGCTAGAACTCATACAGCAATTCACCAATGTGGCAGGATACAAAATCAATGCACACAAATCAATTCCATTTCTATACACTAACAATGTGACTGAAAAAAGAAATTAAGGAATCAATCCCATTTACAACTGCCCCCCAAACCCAAAGATACCTAGGAATAATCCAAACCAAAGAGGTAAAAGATTGTACCCTAAAAACTACAGAACACTTATGAAAGAAATTGAGGAAGACACAAAGAAATGGAAAAACATTTCATGCTCATGGATTGGAAGAACAAACATTGTTAAAATGTCTATGCTGCCCAGAGCAATCTACACATTCAATGCAGTCCCTATCAAAATACCATTGACATTTTTCACAGAGCTGGAACAAACAATCCAAAAATTTCTATGGAACCAGAAAAGACTCTGAATCACCAGGGAATGTTCAAAAAGAAAACCAAATCTGGGGACATCTTGGCGCCTTACTTCAAGCTGTATTACAAAGCTGTGATCATCAAGCAGCAAGGCACTGGCACAAATACAGACACATAGATCAATGGAACAGATAGAGACCCCAGAAATGGACCCACAACTCTATAGTCAAGTAATCTTTGACAAAGCAGGAAAAAATATCCAATGGAAAAAAGACTGTCTCTTCAATAAATGGTACAGGGAAAATTTAACAGTCACATGCAGAAGAATGAAACCTTCTCTTACACCATACACAAAGATAAACTCAAAATGCATAAAAGACAAATGTGAGACAGGAATCCATCAAAATCCTAGAGAACAAAGGCAGTAACCTCTTCAACTTTGGCTGCAGCAACTTCTTGCAAGACACATCTGTACAGGTAGGGGAAACAAAAGTAAAAATGAACTCTTGGGACTTCATCAGGATAAAAAGCATCTGCACAGCAAAGGAAACAAAACTACTAAAAGGCAACCTACAGAATGGGAGACTATATTTGCAAATAACATTATAGATAAAAGGCAGTATCCAAGATCTATAAAGAACTTCTCAAACTCAATGCCCAAAAAACCCCACAAATAATCCCATCAAGAAATGAGAAGACATGAACAGACACTTCTCCAAAGAAGAAATACAAAAGGCTAACAGACACATGTAAAAATGTTCCACCTCACTTGTTGTCAGGCAAATATAAGTCAAAACCACAATGTGATACCACCTTACACCAGTTAGAATGACAAAAATTGAAAACACAGAGAATAGTAAAAGTTGTAAGGATGTGCAGAAAGGAGAACCCTCTTACACTGTTGGTGGGAATGCAGCTGGTACAGCCACTCTGGAAAACAGTATAGAGGTTCCTCAAAAAGTTAAAAGTAGAGCTACCCTATGACCTAGCAATTGTGCCACTGGGTGTTTACCCCAAAGATACAGATGTAGTGATCTGAAGGGGCACCTGCACCCCAATGTTCATAGCAGCAATGTCCACAATAGTCAAATTGTGGAAGGGGTCAAGATGTCCTTCAACAGAGGAATGGATAAAGAAAATGTGGTTCATATATACAATGGAATATTACTCAGCCATCAGAAAGGATGAATATGTACCATGTACATCAACGTGGATGGAACTGAAGGATATTATGCTAAATGAGCTAAGTCAATCAGAGAAAGATAATAATCATATGGTTTCATTCATATGTGGAATATAAAATGCTACAGAGGATCATGTGGAAGGGAGGGAAAACTGGGATGAAATCAGAGAGGGAGACAAACAATAAGAGACTCTTGACTCTGGGAAACAAACTGAGGGTTATGGAAGGGGAGGTGGGTGGGGGGGCTGGGGTAACTGGGTGATAGGCATTAAGGAGAGCACGTGTTGTGATGAACACTGGGTGTTATATGCAACTGATGAATCACCGAACACAATGTCTAATAAGTTGGCTAATTGAATTTAAATTTAAAAGTACAAATAAAAATTAAAAAATAAAAGAAGACATGGATAAATACATAATTATCATGAGAGATTTTTCACACAAGTATCTCAGCAACTGATAGAATGAGTAAACAAAATGAGAGAGGTCAAAATTATTTGAAGAACACAATTTCACCTGTAGAGTAAATAAGTATCACTATGCTACCAGACATACATTCTTTCAAGGACACACAGAGCATTTATAAAAGCTGACTACATGCTGGTCAGAAAGTCACCATTAATAACAAATACTTTAAATCATACAAAGATGTTCTCTAACCACAATGGAATTAAGCTGAAAATCAGTAAAAAAAAAAAAAGATAACTAGAATATTATGTTTGGAAATCAATACATATACTTAAAATGAGTACATAAAAATCTACAATGGAAAACCAAATATATTCTTTGCATTGAGTGATGAAACCATAGCATATCAAAACTTATGTGACATTCAGGAACTGCACCTGGAGGGAAATCTGTAATCTAAAATGCACATGTTAAAAAAGAAGAATGTCTGGGGCGTGTGGGTGGGTCAGTCCATTAAGGGTCTGCCTTTGGCTCTGGTCATGATCTAGGGTCCTTGGACCCAGCCCTGCATAGGGCTCCCTACTCAGCGGGGAGTCTGTCTCTCCCTCTTTCTCTCTCTGACCCTACACTCTGTTTGTGTACTCACTCTCTCTTTCACTCAAATAAATAAAATATTTTTAAATATTTTTTAAATTTAAGAAAGAATAAGCATCTTCTCAACACAGTATATGTTTTTAAATAAGCAAATTAAAGCCAACAAAAATAGAAATAAGAAAAATTTTAAAATAGCAGAAATTAATGAGATAGAAAACAAACAAGCCATTGGTTGTGTAGATCAACTAATAAATTTGATAAATCTCTGCTAAGACTAACCAAGAAGAGTGCACACCAATTATATTCAAATGAAAAGGGGACAAAATTATAGATCATATAAATTAGAAGCCAATGATTAAAACACACTATAGTACACAAACTACTAATACATGAAACAAGCAGTGTGAATCTCAAGGGCATTATACTAATCATACTAAGTGGAAAAAAAGGCAATCTCAAAATGTTACACACTGTAATGAATGTACATATTTTCTAAATGACAAAATTGTAGAGATGGAGAAAAGATTTATTGCTAGTGTAAGAAATCTTGGGGAGTGTGAAGATAGGTGAATATAAGGGGTAGCACAAGGGATATTTTTGTCATGATTAAATCATTCTGTATGTTGATGGCAATGGTGGTTACAAAAAATCTTCATGACATAAAATGATAGAATCATACATATACTTTATCACTATATAAATTACCTGGGTTTATACTGTACTAAAGTCATGAAAGATGTGACCAATGGAGGAAAGTGGTGGAAGAGTCCACATGACCTCTTTCCACATGACCTCTTTGTATCAACACAGTAAGATCATCTAAATCTGTAATTATTTTAAAACAAAGTTTTTATTTCCAAATAAGACATACAGATGGCCAACAGGCACATGAAAAGGTGCTCAACCTCACTGATCATCAGGAAAATACAAATCAAAACTACAATGAGATACCACCACACATCTGTCAGAATGGATAAAATTAACAACACAGGAAACAATAGGTATTGGTGAGGATGAGGAGAAAATGGAACACTCTTACATTGTTGGTGAGAATGAAAACTGGTACAACCACTTTGGACAACAGTATGGAGGTTCCTCAGAAAGTTAAAACTAGAACTACCCTATGATCCTGCAACTGCATTACTAGCTATTTACCCAAAAAGTGCAAAAATACTAATTCAGAGGGAAATATGCACTCTGACATTTATAGCAGCATCATCAACAATAGCCACTTTAAGGAAACCACCCAAATGTTCACTGACTGATGAATGGATAAAGAAGAGACAGTATACCGATACAAAATGGAATATTACTCAGCCATAATTTTTAAAAAATGAAATTTTGCCACTTGCAATGACATCCACAGAGCTAGAGAGCATTATGTTAAGCAAAATAAGTCAGTCAGAGAAAAACAAATACCATATGATTGCATTCATCTGTGAAATTAAAAAAGAAAATAAATGAACATGGGGGGAGAAAAAGGAAAACCAAGAAACAGACCCTTAACTACAGAGAACAAACTAATACTTATGAGAGTGGGGGTGGGTGCAGGATGGGTTAAACAGGTGAGTGGATTAAGGCATGCACTTGCTGTGATCAGCACCAACTGTTGTAAGAAAGTGATGAATCACTAAATTCTACACCGGAAACTAATATTAATACTGTTAATAACTGGAATTTAAATAAAAACTTCTAAAAAGTTTTTAAACTATTTTAAAACAAACTTTTAAAACTAGAAATAATCACAATGAGAAAAGATTTCATACACATTAGGTAGTTATTTAAAAAAATAAGTGTTGGCGAGAATGTACAGAAATTGGAACACTTGTGCATTGCTGGTAATTTGTAAAATGGTGCAGTCACTGTGGAAAACAGTTTAGCAGTTCTCAAAATAATTAAATAGAACTACCATATGATCCAGCAATAATTTGAAATAATTAAAAGCAGAGAATACAACAGATACTTGAAGACCAATATTCAAAGCAACACTATTCATACTAGCCAAAAAGCAAAACAACCCAAGTGTCCATTACAAATGAATTGATAAACAAAATAAGGTACATACACACAAAGAAATATTATTCAGCCATAAAAAGAGTAAAATTCTGATATATGTGACAACAGAAATGAATCCAAAAAACTTTTCTAAGTGAAATAAGAGGTATAAAATAACAAATATTGTATGATTTCACTTATATGAGGTAACTAGAATAGGCAAATTAAAAGAGGAAGAAAAAGTAGAATAGAGGTTCCCAGGGATTCAGGGAAGGGGAATAGGGAGTTATTGTTAGTGGGTGCAGAATCTCTGTTTGGGATAAAAAAATGTTCTGAAAATAGCGGTGATGGGTACACGATGTTGTGAATGTACTTCATACCACAGAACAGTATGGTTAAAATGGTTATAAGGTAAACAATGTTATATATATTGTACCACAATTAAGCACATACTGAGAATATCATAAAATTCTTCATGTGAATAAACTTAAAATTTTTACTGAAATTAACAAATTTCTAGAACATAAAACTTACTTAATATGACATAAGTAAAAACAAAATCTGAAAATCTTTATTTTTTTATTTTTTGGTACATCATTAGCTTTTGATGTAGTGTTCCTGAATTCATCGTTTGCAGTGTTCCATGCCATATGTGCCCTCCTTAATACCCATGGGTCAACACATCCTCCCAACCCCTTCACTCTAAAACCCTCAGTTTATTTCTTGGAGTCCACAGTCTTTGGTGGTTCATCTCCCCCTCCAATTCCCCCCTTCATTTTTCCCTT
>RCUC01017739.1:0-20815 GCA_003697995.1 Taxidea taxus jeffersonii
CGTGGGGGTTAAGGGGGTAGGAAAAGAATAAATGAAACAAGATGGGATTGGGAGGAAGACAAACCAAAAGAGACTCTTAATGTCATAAAACAAACTGAGGGGGGTGGAGGGGCAGGGGGGTCGGGAGAGGGTGTTGGGGTTACATTATATGTTTAAATTAAAAAAAAAATTTAATTAAATAAAAAAAAGACAACTGAGGGCACCTGGGTGGCTCAGTAAGTTAAGTGTCCAACTCTTGATTTCAGCTCAGGTCTTGATCTCAGGGTCATGAGTTCAAGCCCTTCATTGGGCTCCATGCTGGGCATGGAGCCTTTTTTTTAAAAAAAAAGACAAGCAACAGAAAGGGCGAATGCATTTGCAAAACAATATTTGATAAGGACTTGTATCCAGAATACACAAAAAGCTTTTACACCTTATAACAAATAAACAATTCTATCAAAAAACAGACAAAAGATTTGAATAGACATTTCACCAAAGAAGATATATGAATGAGTAACAAACATATGAAAAGAAACCAAACAGCACTAGTCATTAGAAGAATACAAATAAAAATCCAGTTAAACAGTCCTATATACCCACTAGGGTGACTGTAATCAGTAACAAGTATTAGAGAAATTCAAACCCACATACATTCCTGGCAAGAATGTAAAATTGCACAGCTATCTTAGAAAAAATGTTTGGCAGTTTCTCAAAAAGTTAAACACAATATTACCATATGAACCAGAAATTCCACTCCTAAGTGTGTACCCAATAAAGCTGGAAATATATGTTCACACTCAAAAACACTTGTATATGAATTAAAATAGTAGAATTATTCATAATAATCAAAAGTTACAAACAATTCAAATGTTCATTCTCTTAAGGATGAATAAACTACATGTGGTATATCCATTCAGTGGACAATTATTCAGTGATAAAAAGAAATGAAGACATGCTATGACATCTCAAAAACATTTTGCTTAGTGAAAGAAGCCAGGCACAAGAGACCACATATTTTATTATTCCATTTATATGAGATATCCAAAATAAGCAAAGTTATAAAGATAGAAAGGTTAGTGGTTGCCCGGTGTGGTAATGGTGGGGAATAGGGATTAATAGTAAGTGTACATGAAGGTTCTTATTGAGGTTATGAAATTGTTACAAAACTGATTCATAGTGATGGTTTTGGTAGTTTAACCAAACTTAATAAATTTGCCCCAAAAAAGTCATTGAATTATACATGAAAAGAGAGAATTTTATGATATGCAAAATATGCTTCCATAAAATAATTTCAAACAACCACAAAAAATCTGCATACTGATTATCTGTCACAGGTTACTGGTTAATGTAGGTTCTGCTCTTTAGGATACCAGTTACTTGGATATTTTCTTTCTCATGATTGTTCTGTCTATTGAAGTCTATCAGGAACTCAAATCAGATGCAGAATTTTTAGTGTAACTGGTATCTTGAGAAGTGTTAGATAATGGACTATTGCTTACTGTTGTGTAAGTGATGAAAACAAGGTAAGAATATGTCTTTTTTTTTCCAATTCAACTCACTATGTTGTTTTAATTCCATCTCAAAATGATTAATATTCTTTCTCAGATGTATTTACCAGGTACAGTGCTTACATTGTTTCAACAGTCTTTTGCAGGAAATCTATAGGTTATGAGCAAAGCAATTACCTCTATCTAGATAGTGCCAAAGTCCTTTTACAGATGTTTCTTAACTATTTGTATCATTGCCCACATCCCTCAAAAAATGACCTTATTTATGGAGTGCCTGGGTACCTCCGTCGGTTAAGCATCTGCCTTCAGCTCAGGTCATGATCCAGGGTCCTGGAATCTAGTCCCACATCGGGTTCCTTGCTCAGCAGGGAGCTTGCTTCTCCCTTTGCCTGCTGCTCCCACTGTTTGTGCTCTCTCTCTCTCTCTCTCTCTCTAACAAAAAAATAAATAAAATCTTTAAAAAAGTAAATAAATAAAAATAAAACCTATTAAAGGAATTCATAGTCGAAAAAGTACATTATGCAGATAACTTTGAAACATTCTAATATTTGTCATTTATTGAAATATATATATTCCTGCAAAGTCTGCTCTGGACTGTGTATGTATATGTGTACATACAAATTGGAAAGGAACAAATAAAATTGCCTTTATTCACAATCAAATTGATGGTGTAGAAAAATCCCAATAAATCTGGAAAAAATTTTGTAGAAAAAGTGAGTGAATTCCGCACAGTTATGTGGTATAAGAACAACATACAAATATATTTCCATATACTGGCAATGAACAATTAGAAACTGAAATTTAAAACAAAATTAAATTTACAGTCACCCCAAAACATGAAATACTTAAGGAAAAATCTAACAATACATAAAAGATTGTTCTAATAATTAATAAATTTGTGGTGCCTGGGTGGCTCAGTCCTTAAGCGTCTGCCTTCGGCTCAGGTCATGATCCCAGGGTCCTGACATTGAGCCCCATGTCAGGCTCTCTGCTCAGCGGGAAGCCTGCTTCTCCGTCTCCCACTCCCCTGCTTGTATTTCCTCTCTTACTGTGTCTTTCTCTGTCAAATAAATAAAATCTTTAAAAAATAATAAAAATAAATAAAATAAAAATTAAAAATTAATAGATTTTATTTATCAAAGTAGTTTTAGATTTATAGAAAAAGTGAGTATAAAGCACAGATATCCCACCCTATTCACACAGGTTCCCCTACTATAAACATCTTGCATTATTATCCTAAATTTTTTTGATTGATGAACCAATATGGAAACATTTTACTAAAAAAATCCATAGTTTACATTACGGTTTATTCTTTGTGTTGTTTAGTTTATGGGTTTTAGACAAATCCATAATATCATACATTCACCGTCACAATATCATAACAAATAGTTACACTGCCCTAAAAAGTCCCCCATGCTCCCAACTATCCATCCCTTCCCCCCTCAGCCTGAATTCCTAGTAACCACAGATCTTATTATTACCATCTCTGTAGTTTTGTCTTTTCTAGAATGTCATATAGTTGGAATCATACAGTATGTACTCTTTACAGATTGGCTCCTCTCATTTAGAAATATGCATTCAAGTTTCCTCCATGTGTTTTCAAGGCTTGATAGCTGAAAGCTTGCGTCTGTTATAGGGGCAGTTTGAACATCAAAATGGTGATGATTCAACCTAAGAAGAGACTGATAATTTCTAATAGAATTTAGTTACTAGGATTTTATTTCGTTCTCTTGATTAATGGATGATCTACCAAAGGAAAGTAATAGGTCTTCTGCCTCTGCCATCTCAGAATCAAGAGAATCACTCCACTTGTCCTCTTCTTGAACCTATATTCTTTCAATACTGTCTACCTCTGCCAGCTTCCCAACACATCTCTTTGTCCATTTTTTGAACAATCCATTTGTGATTAATTCCTTTATCTCCTGTCTACACCCAACTTTGCTTTATGTCACAGAGGCATGTATGAATCTTTGAAAAAAAAGTTCATGATATATGTGTTTTAGGCTGAATTATTGATAAGTCATGCAAAATTATTGTGTCTTGCTATAATATGTATGGAGCACTTGCCTGAAATAGCAAAATAATAAAGTTCAGTTTTCATATTTCACATATTTGGTGCCTTATACAGCTAATACACACGACATAGCCCCGCCCTCAGTTTATTTAGCTATATATTTCTTTCATATAAAGAATGCTTCAGCTATATTGAGTTAAAAATGAATGCCATTATTTTGAGTTCCATATAAATTTCTTTTTGATGTTTGCATCTTACCAATTTTACCAAATAATTTTGTTTTGGGGATCATAAACCAATTCTGTCAGCCCTATTCCATCTACTGTTTTAGAAATCTGCTTTACTTGTTCATTTTACTTTTAATCATAGACTGTTTGCTTACCTACTTACTACAATGGTTGAGAGCCCCTCATCTTGTCACAGTTTTCTCCTTTGAATAACTCGTATTCTTAAATGTCAATTAGGATTTAACAAAACATTTTCAACTCACACTGTAGTTTTTAGCAAATGATTGTGTTTTCAATGTCCCTAATTTGGGATAAAAATATTTTGGGTGGTATTTTTTTCTTGATTTCTATCTTGAAGTACCAGAGTATATTGAAAATATTTGTTGTATTACGAGTAGCTTCTGCCATCTCTCTACATATTACTAGAAGTCAGTTTTTATTTGACATTTCTGTTCAATCCTTTTCCTACTGCTTGGTAAAGATGTGGTTCCATTTCTTACATATCATGCACAAGGTACAATGTAACATATAAATCAATATGAAATATAATCCTTACCTTCTAATAGCTTATGGTCTAATTAAGGAGATAAAACAGCATGCTTGTGTATGTGTAAATACACATACATGGAATTAAGTAGAAAAACAAAGCATGATAACCAGTGGCAAAACATAGAACTTGAAGTTGGACTGAAGTTTGATATTTGGATCTGCCTCTTGCTGTGTGACTCTGAGCAAATTACTTAACCTTGTCAAGTTCAGTTGATTCATCTTAAAAATGGGAATAATACTACACAGTGATAATGTCAAGGTTATACTGAATAACGTATATGAAAGTGTACAAGATCTCATACCCAAAACAATAAAGCTCTTTTGTTCTATTCAAATGTAGCACCGAGGCAATGACTACAGCCATTGCTTGGACCTCCAGTTCAGATAATCTTTTACAGTACTTGAAGGCACCCTGCTATTCAGGAAAGAATATGGGCTTTGGAGTCAGACCTACTGAATTTTGAATCATGGCTTGAACAATTCATGATTGTATGACATTGTGCAAGTGACTTAAACTTTCTACTTCTTATTTGCATCATTTTCGATAGGGATATTATCCACTCACTAAGGAGTTATTGTGAAGATTAAAATAATATTATTATTTAAGTTAACACCTGATGCCCAATAGGTAATGGAACATGTATTTACTGCAGTGGACCATCTTCTCAGCACTTTACAAGGACCACAGTAGGTTCAGCTGAGAAGTATGAAACCTATACTCAGAAAAAGATTATGAAACATTAGTGAGTTTATCTGTAAGTTAGAGTTATGTGCAATTATAGATTGGTCTATAGAAAATCACAAGAATACAAAAGCATAACTAGGGCACCCTAGTTATAAACAGAATTGTATCTGGGTGTGAAACCCTGTATACTTTCATGTACATTGTTCAATATAATCTTCGCAGTATCATTGTGCATTATTACTCCTGTTTTAAACATGAGACAAAAGGGTGGTCTTTCTTCCTTACTCATTAAGGAAGAGAGGGTGTGGATTTAGTGGTACTTGTCCCTATTCAAATCTCATTGTTCCAGCATACTGACAGCTGCTGTGGCAGATAGACTGATGAGGGAAGAGAAGGTCACCTATGAAAAGGAGCCATTTAATGGTCCTTTTTGTCCACTCCCAAATCAAGGTTTTCCCTGTAATCTGTTCTCAAGAATATTTAAAAGTCAATGGCCTTTTGTAATTCTGATTTATTACTTTGTCATTTTGAGCTGAATTCCAGTAACTTACTGTTTTTATGTATATCTTTCCTTCTGCTGTTTACAAATTATAAATATTTCTAAATCTTCTTTCTTGCAAGGAAAAGGACAAAATACCAATGACAAAGGTTGTACTGCCTTTGTTATGTGAGCCCTTTGGCAGGTACTTACTGGTGAAGGAGGAAGGCAGAGCCAAGCACTTTATTGGACTTAGTGTTGGAGTTGCCATGGTTTTAATTTGATTGCTATTTATTGAGCAGTCAAAATGTGTTAGGCAGGATAAAGAACACATCGAAACCATGATCTGGATATTAAGGATTTTATATGCTAAAAAAAGGAAGTCCATTAACTCAACTACAGAATGTATCCATTTCTGTAATCACTTGTGAAATCTTGATTGGGGAACTCATTTAGCTAGCCTTATACTTAGAGGGTATTTTTATATCTTTCCAGTTAAAAATTGTGTTGCTTCAAATAACACTTTAAGATACCGTAATGCGATAGTGCTCACATATATGAAATGATTCCTCAATTGTAAGTTAATTAACAAATATCTCATCAAGTACAAGAAACCTGGCAGATACAGAAGACCCTGAGTGTACTGACTCCTCAAAGAACAAAGCCATATTCATTTTGGGTGGGTTAGTTTTGGGAAAGCGATCATATAAGGAGAATGGACGCTCTCCGAATAACAAAACAGTTGCTCAGTGGGAAATTGAAGGAAGAGAGATAAATTTGAGGTTGGCAGGACAAGAGTTTAAAGTTATGCTGCAGCTTGATCCATAGAAATGTGTCCATTTCTCACTCTACCAATCCCTAGGGAGCACCCATAGTGTCCTAGGTCCCCGCAAAGACCTGGGGATATAATGATGAAGACAGGCATTGTTTTTGCCTTTGGAGATATTTGTAGTCTATCTACATAGACAGGGACAGGGAAATGTAATTTTTATTTGTTTAACAAGTATTTATTGAGCTCTTTCTTTAGGCCAGGCACTGTTCCTAGGGCTGGAGAGACAGAGTGAAGGAAAGAGACAAAAATTTCTGTCCTTGTGACCATATTGCAATTGGAATAGACTGGTGGCAAATGAGTGTGTGTGTGTGTGTGTGTGTGTGTGTGTAGACATGTCTATGTCTATCTCTTTATCTACATAGATATATCTGTATCTGTATCTATATCTATATCTACACTCAATGCCATGCCATGGAGAACTACAAAGCATGGAAAAGGGGGAGGTCATGCTAGGTAGGAAAGGAAGGTATGGGGAAACATCACTAGTGAGGTGATATTTCAGTAGAGACTGAACGACATGAAAGAGTAAGCCATGTAGATATGGGAATGGCATAGGATAGCATACCAAAGGGAATATAGAAAGTTCAAAGACCTATAGAACATAGGTGCTTAGTGTAGTATACAGATGTAGGAAAGAGTCAATGGGTCTGACTGGAGCATTCTGCAGCATGGTTAATATTTGTAGATGCCAATATTTCTGAATCAATTAGCTCCATCCACATTTTACCCTTACTCATTAATCCAGGATCTCAACTTCCTTAGTCTGTGCCTTCCCTACCCTCCTCTGTCACCCTAGCACCTGGTCATATGGTTTAGCCTCTCCTGGCTTGTGGCCTTGACTTTATTCTGGTTCTATTTGGGATGTCCTCCTTGTTTGGTGTGTTACCAGAGGATGTTTGCTTAATGACCCTTCATGGCCTCTAGCCCCTCTCTACCCACCCATAAGCCTTGCTAGAGGGACCCAGACAATATTTGCCTCAAGTTTTTCATGAGACACAAAGAAGATAATATATGGGTTAGCACTTTATAAACTCTGAAGTGTTTTATTCTTGTAATGAAATCTTTAGTTCTAAGGCCATGAGTTCCCTAACAAAAAGATTGCAACAGCAATAATGTCATTTTACAATACCAAACACAGTAAAAGCAGGGAACAGGGAAAAGAGCAGCTATGCAGGAGGTCTGTCTCTGTCAAGGGTAAGATGAATCACCAGCAAGAAATAGAGTGGCCTTTGGAAGAGTCAGGGCAGCTGTGCTGGGTCCTCCCCATCAGTCTGGGAGAGAGTGCTACATAACTGAACTTCCTCTCTGCCCCTCTATTTCAAACAATTTGTAGATTCTTCTTTGTTTTTCTTCACGCCAGCTGTTTTTCTTCATTTATCCCCATGCTAGATTTTTTCCCCTCCTTTTTGCTCAGTATCTTTATGTTTCTCCCCTTGTATCACTTTCCTGCCTCCTCTGCCTTATTATTGTTTACTAGTCCTTGCTCCTTAACCCGGACTGGATTTCACAATGGTCTCTGGGAAGACTGCTCCAGAAGCCTGCAGTGCAGGTGGTATCAAGAGTCAACATGACTGGGCGCCTGGGCGGGTCAGTTGGTTAAGCAACTGCCTTCAGCTCAGGTCCCGGAATCCCGGGATCGAGTCCCGTATCAGGTTCCCAGCTCCATGGGGAATCTGTTTCTCCCTCTGACCTCGCCTCTCATGCTTTCTCTCACTATCTCTCTCTCAAATAAATAAATAAAATCTTAAAAAAAAAAAGAGTCAACATGACTATGTGGCCTGTTCTGAGAAAACTGTGGCTATGGTGAAGGGATTCCTTGAGAGAAGGGAGCATGTTAACAATGGTGAACAGAGTGATGCATAAAGAGTCAGCTCTGGCAAGTCTCTAGCCTCATGTGAGTCTCAGTTTCCCCAATATATACAATAGAGTTGCTGAACTAGACAAATCTGAAAGTTCTGATACGCTAGATCCTTAAAATGCTCTGTCAGTGTGAAATACAGAAAGAATTGCTGTTGGGTTTTGGCAATAGAGAATGGGAGGATTGGAGCTGGTGATGGCGCCATTGGAATCATATAGCTCTCTTGTTTCCTAGCGCATTGCAGCATGCGACAAGCCTCAGGGTCTGTAATAAATGCCTGAAGATATAGACTGGAGACCCTGCTTCCCCAGAAAACTTTCCACTGTGCTCTGCATATAGCATCTGCTAACTGAAAATAACTGAATATATTATGGGCTGACAAACTCTGAATAAATCCTCTTTGTTTCTAAAAGGTGATATTGGCAGATTGCCTAGGATGTGATGAAATGGGGTAAAGCAATATAAGAGGAAAGCCCTAGAAAAAGTTCTTACAGAAGGGAAATGATGAAGTCAGCTTTCAGGTTGCTAAGCTAAATGAACTAAGAGCTCTATATAGTTCACTAAGCCTAAGATTGGTCAGAATCAAACAACGTTGATTCTACCTTCAACTTCACCAGAATTAAGGGACCTATGCTTCTGAAGCAAACATTTAGGCAACAGACTAAAAGTAAAATCTAGAAAATTTGGAATTGCTTTTGTGAAATTAGAAGAGTCCTCTTTCTGACTTAATTTTCCTAATACCTGCTTTGAGTAACTCATATTTGGAAAGTTATGAGGAATAAGCTATGTAGGAGTATATGCAGCAATGATAGGATTCACACTGAATTACAACATGAAATCTGAATACAGGGAATGTTTGAATTTGTGGAACTCATTACCAGTATCCTCCATATCCCTAAAGCCATTTTCTTGGTGCAGCTAAATCAGAAATTTCAACATCTTTCCAAAACCAAACTCCCAACCTCCCTGCATCTGTATCCGTGCTCCTTTACATTCCTCCTGTTACTGTGGAAGCAGCTCCTCAGTTGCTTTCTGAGCCCAGCCCCACAACTATGTTTCTGGTCTCATCCCCTCACCTTCTAGAGGCCATCCCTCCAACAATGGATTTTCCCTCTCTCTCCTGTATCAAGAATTTCTCTTTCTATGTCATTCCCATCAGAAACAAAGACCAAAAAAATAAGGGAAGGGGATTGAGAGGTACAAACTTCCAACTGTAAAATACATAAGTCACAGGGGTGAAAGGTACAACATAGATCCTATAGTTAATAATATCGTTAATAACTTGGTATGGTGACAGATGTTGACTACACTTGTTGGGGTGAGCATTTTTTAATATATAGAATTGTTGAATAACTATGTTGTGCACCTGAAACTAATATGATATTGTATATCAACTATACTTCAATTCGGAGTAAAAATAAAATTTTAAGCCTCTAGTGTCCCTTACATCAAAGGCAAGAATAAATATTTTTCTTACCCTTCATCTCTTTCTAGCTATAGCCCCATTTTTCAGTTCCTTTTCTCAAAGAGCAATGCTTTTTGGAAGAGATATCTTTTCATTCTCAAATCCCTCAACTCCCTTTTAGAAGGCTATTTCATTCTTCTCAAAACATTTTTACTTTCTCTTGGCTTCCAAGATGCTACATTCTCCTGTTTATTTCCTATATTACTGGGTACCCTCTCAGTCTCCTTTGATAGTCTGCTAGCTTCTTCTCTGCATTAGCTCAATCCTGGAGTACAGGTCTCCCCCACTATCCAAAAGCAGAGCGTTTCTAGGAAACCTTTCATTAGCCGAAATGGCAACAAGTGATGAAGCAATTACCATTAATTTATATGGAAAATTTTCTGAGTGTTCCCAGACCCAAAAAATAGCCTCTCTTAAGCTTTGCTGATCCCTTAAGGCACAGCTTGCTAACAGATGCACAGAATAATTCAAGATAAAGCACAGATAGATGCTCACAGAGTTGAACAATGGCACCAGGGTGCTGAGATGGCAAGTTTGTTCCCCAGTAAGGGGGCTGGGCGGTGCCCACGTTGCAGCTCCAGGTTGTGTGCGTGCTGCCTGTAACAAAACAAACCCAGCACTCTTTTCACCTGCCGCCTTTTTTCAGAAAAGGGAAAATCCTCTTAGGATTTCTTTCAGTTAGCAAAAACCATTATGAATGTAGGTCTTTCATCAACATTAAGCACCATACCCCGAACTTTCAAAAAGCAGGGAATACCGGTATCTACAATCTTGCCACTGGTCCTCTACCCACCTACATTCTTCCCTGAGCAATTTGATCCATTCCGTGGCTCTACATATGCCCCAAGTGCCAACCTCTCCCTTCAGCTTTGGACTTACATACGAGATGGCTGAATCATCATCTCGACTTAGATGGTTAATAGGCATCTGAAACCTAACATGGTACAAAGAGAACCCTTGATCTATGCCTACTACATCCAGCCTCTCCTTTCTTTTCCTTATCAGTACTGTCCACTCAGCTCCCAGGTTAGACAACTAGGAGTCATCCTTTACCTCTTATATTTTCTTCACTCCCCACATCTAGTCCATCAGCAGGTCCACAAAATACGCTCTGAATTCAACCACTTCTTACTGTGCTCTCTACCACAAACCTGTTTCGAACCCCTGTTCTCAGTTCTCTCCTGTACTCCTGTAATGGCCTCTAGACTGATCCCCCTTCTCCCCTCCTTGCCATTTATTAGTCGATTTGCCACTCAGCAGGCAGAGTAATCCTCTCAGAAGTTAGTCAGACCATTCATTCTCTTATGCAGAACCTTCCCATGGCTCTTCATTATCCCTAGAATAAAATTTGGACTCTTACCATGGCCTACAAGACTGTAGCATCTGGCATCTGGTGACCTCTTCTATCTTCTACTCCTCACCTTCCATCCTCTGGCTACAATGGTATTTTTCCCTCAAACATACCAAGCTTGTTGCCATCGTAGACTTGATCTTAGCCAAAAGGCCGAGAAGAGATAGCTTGTTGCCATCCTAGGACCCTTGCATCTTTGTTCCTTTTTCTATCTGTCATCTATTTTTATCACTCTTAGCCCCATCACATGTGAGGGTAGAGCTGTAATTGACACGTGATACTTAATGAGATCAAACCACAGGCATTGCAGCTGCTGCACAAAAGATGCACATAGTGAGACTTGGAGAAAAAAAGCAGATCTACCAAATTGCAAATGCACTCTTAACTAATCCCCTACTAGTCCTCCTTTGAAGAGAAGCTTCTTGAATTACAGGTTACTCTTAGTTTTCTATCTTGTAATTACTTTAGAAAAGAATTATGTACTATAATTAAAAATATGGTAAAAATCATAATGTTTGTAAAAATAATTTCCCTGCATTATGGCACTCAGATTGGCTTTTATTCAACAGAAATGCTGTAATATAATCGATGTTTTGTTTGATCCTTGGTTTCTTAAATTAAAATGAAAAAATAATATCAGATAAGAAAATAAATAGGGAAGCAATATATCTACAACTTTTGGAAAATTTTTTAAAGATTTTATTTATTTATTTGACAATCAATACATTCAGTGACCTTTCTTAATTCTTTTACTCTGAATAATTGTCTCAATAGAATTATAGTGAGAACTTGAAATCTCAAGCTCAATTGCTTTTAAAATATCCTTTAAGAAAGCTCCAACATCAGTTGATAGTGGGTTCTCTAGCATTATATTGCAATAACCCATCAGACATCTTAAAATGAGTTTATCCGGGGAACTTTGGGGCATTATATTTAGGATCTGAAATAAAAGTTGACTCATAAGCCAACAGGTCATACATTATTGATTTTGTTTAGAAAAAAATCAACAGTTGTACAATCAGTTTATTCAATTACTCTATAATTCCCCCCACCTTTGTGTTGACAGAAAGGAAACTTCCCAGGACACCTCTTATCCTTTACAAATGCATTTCACATACTAAGGCAATCCATCTGTTACCCCGCTAATTTTGCCATGATGAAAATTACTATTATAATGAGACTAGCTTTTTTAAGCATATATGTTTATGTATACGAATACAAATGTTCACAGCAAGATAAACTTTTAGAACTTTTTGCTAGCTTTTGAGGTTGGTGTGGGTGTCCTGAAACACAGACCTTTCTCTAGTGATTATCAGCAAAGCATAAGCTTGGTAGGTTTAGATCCTCGTAACAGCTGGGTTTCAGGCAGCATTATCACCAAAAAAAACCCAAAAACAAACAAACAAAAACAAACTGAACTTTACACTGTGAAGCTAAGGTTGTAATGGAAAGAACACAAAATCTCAGGAAGGTACACACATTTTTTTTCACCCAAACAACTCTTGTAACAAGAATTTATGAAGTGAGGCTGGTCTTGAGAGAGCAAGAATAGAATGAAAAGAAGTCAAATAAGGTGTGAGTTTAAAGAAAAACTGAAACTATATACCATGCTGTATCAAATGCAAAAAAAAAAAGTGTAGTGGGAATAATGAGCATATTCTTACAAGTGCAGTTACTTCTTAACAATATTTTGAAAGCCAAATCTCTGTTTTCATTAAAATTTTCTTTGAGTTATCTGATCATTTGGGCAAAGACAAGGTCTGAAACATATTTTTTTTTTCGGTAAATGACACAGGGAAAAACAAGAAAGTAGGAGCACCAAAAATAAATGTATTTGATTAAAATTTTAAAAACTTTTTACTATTACTTTTTTTTCTTCTTGTTCTCCATCAGTGTCAGAGCCTACCCCTTACATATAAAAATATCATGAAAATAACAATGTCTGACATGTTTCCCCTTGGTTCTATTTTCAGTTATGTTATCAGCTACAGGACTGATCTACTTATGGTACATACTTAAAGAGACAGGCTGAAACTGAAATCAAATCTAAGTTCAGATCCTATCTTTATAACACTGGACATCATACCTAATTTCTTTGAGTCCCCATTTTTTTCATCAGTGGAAAGGGGCAATAAGTTCTACCTCACAGAAGTATTGAGGGTTGAGTGAGAAAATGTGTGGGAGGTGCTTAGTTCATAGTGAGCACTTAGCAGATGGTCCCTCCCTCACATTTGTATGCTGAACAGTGAATTTTACTCATTATCAATGTGTAGTTCTGTCTGGCACTTTGTACATGAGTCTTCTTATCAACACACAGCTTTTTATGCCCCCCAAACCACACCTTGCTGCAAATATTTACAGAAAACTGACAATTAACTAATTTAATAATCACATCATTCCTGTTTCTATTGCCTCATCTAACTGAGTTTTCTGAAATGTGTTTTTGATGTTTTTATGTTGATATTGCCAAATGTACAAGCTAAATTCTAATTAGTCTTTTGAATATATTAGTTGTTTTCTTTTTTCTAAGTGATAGGATGCACAGGCCTGGAGAAGGTAATACACTAGTATCAGAAGAAGTTTCTAAAAGGGAAAACATATCTTTGGAATGCGCCACTTCTATACCAAAAGCAGTTCCTCCCCAGGAAGCCAGTTCTTTAGGGTGAGGTCCTAGCACTGTGATCCTTTTGACTGTCATGTTAATTGGATGACTTCTAGATGAGACCACTTAGTGTCCCAACTCCTAGTCATTCTGTCTACTTTCAGCTTTTAGGAATATTAAATAACATGAATTGGGTTTTTTTTAAGTATTTCTCTTTTTTTCTTTTTAAATTATTGATCATATTTAAATTTAACAACTTTTAAGACTTTTTTCTTAGATGATACAGAGATCAACCATATATTCATTTATTTATTTTTGTACATGTATTCAGTAAAATTTACTCTTTCTGGTATACAGTGCTGTGAATTTTGACAAATGCATAAAGTCATGTGAAAATCACCATTATTAAGATATAGAGCAGTTCTGTCCTCCCAAAATATTCCCTGTGCTGCCCTTTTGGAATAAAACTCTCTCTCCTAAACTCTGGTAATCACTAGTCTGTTCTCCATCCATATAATTTCCTTTTTCTAGAATGTCATATAAATGGGATCATACAGTATGTAGCCTTTTGCATTTGGTTTATTTCACTTAGCACACTCCTTTGGGGTTTCATTCATGTTGTTCCATGTATCAGTAGTTCATGTCTTTTTATTGCTGCAATGTATTCGATAGTATGGATGTACCACACATTCTTTCAGCAGTTAGTGGGCATTTAGGTCGTTTCCACTTTCTGGCTGTTATGAATAATCCTGCCATAAATATTCATGCACAAGATTTTTTTTGTAGACATATGTTTTTATTTAGGGCAGATACCTCAGAATAGGATTACTGGGTTACATGGTAACTCTATGCTTAGCATTTGGAGAAACTACCAAATTCTTTCCCAAAAAGGCTATATCATTTTGCATTCCCATCAAAATTGAATGAGAGTCCCAGTTGCTCCACATCCTTGACAATACTTGAATTATTTTATAGACACATACACACACATATGTATATATGTATAGAATTATATATATGTATATGTGTGTATATATATTCTAATTCATCTATTGACTTTATGATTGTATCTCTTCATGTTATTTTTTAAATTTTATTTTATATTTTCAGTGTTTCAAGATTCATTGTTTATGCACCACTCTCTTCATGTTATTTAACATTTGCTCAAGGGGTTTCAACATCCATATATAACCATTCACAGTCAAGTTAGAATTAATATTTTACCCCCTCAGGTGAGATGTAGAAGTCTTACAGCCACATAGGTCTATTTACGTAATCTCCTTTGTGTTATAGTTATCATATATATCACACCAACATACATTGAAAATGCTACCAGATGACATATTTTTGCTTTTAACAGAGATGTATATTTTAAAGAATTTAGGAGAAAAATAGTCTATTATTTTTATGCAGACGTCGGCTATTTCTTTTGTTCTTCCTTCATTCCTGAAGTTCTGTATTTCCTTCTTTGATCATTCCTTTAATCTGGACAACTTAATTGAATATTTCTTTTAGGGAAAGTCTGCTAGAAATGAATTCTCTTTTGTCTTCATCTAAGAATGTCTTTATTTTGCTTTCATTTTGAAAGGATATTTTCATTGGATATAGAATTCTGGTTTGACTATTTTCTTTTTCTTTTTTTCCTTGTAGCACTTTAAAGAAGTTTAATATCTTCTGACCATCATGGTTTCAGATGAGGAACATCAGTCATTTGAATTGTACTTATTCAAGTAATGTGTCATTTTACCTGGCTGCTTTCAAGATTTTTAAAACTTATCTTTGGTATTCAGCACTTTAGTTATGCTCGATCTGCTTTTGGTTTTCTTTGAATTTATTTTATTTTTATTTTGCTGAGTTTCTTGAATGTAAATTCATATCTCCAAACAAATTTGGTAAGTTATTAGCCATTTATTCAAATGTTGGGGTATCAATATGTTTCTTGGCAAATCAATATCTTTTTGAGACTCTAATGACATTTCTTTTTTTTTTAAGATTTTATTTATTTATTTGTGTGTGAGAGAGAGAGAGAGAGTGAGCACAGGCAGACAGAGTGGCAGGCAGAGGCAGAGGGAGAAGGAGGCTCCCTGCCAAGCAAGGAGCCCAATGTGGGACTCAATCCCAGGACACTGGGAGCATGACCTGAGCCCAAGGCAGCTGCTTAACCAACTGAGCCACCCAGGCGTCCCTCTAATGACATTTCTACATCTTATGTTATTGTCCCACAGGTGCCTGAGGATCTTTTCAGGTTTTCATTCCTTTTTTCTCTCTTCTTCAGATTGGATGATTCTTAATGATCATTCTTCAAGCAATCTGAATCTTTCCTCTGTCATTTAATTCTACTATTAAGCACATGCAATAAGGCTTTTTAAATTTCAGATATTTTATATATCAGTTCTAAAATTTCCACTGGGTTTCTTTTTTATAATTTCCTTCTCTTCTGAGGACTTGTACCTTTCCATTAATTTTAAGAGAATTTGCCTTAGTCTTATGTAACATGTTTTTAATAATCGCTTTAAAACTTTTGATAATTCTAACATCTGTGTTTTTGCAGTGTTGCTATCTGTTGATTATAAATTTTTTTGAGAATTGGTATGATTTTCCTAGTTTTTTATATGTTGAGTTATTTTGGATTGTATCCTAAACTTGGTGAATATTATGTTGTAAGACTCTGGGACCTCTGTGAAATGTAGACTTTTGTTTATTTGCTTTAGGAGGCAATCAACATGGTTGGGCTCAAATCACAAGTTCTGCCTCACCTTCTGTGGGCAGTGGTTACAAGGTCAGTTCAGGTTTCAAAACCTTTGCTATGGTATGTGGGTCTGCCTCATGCATGTGCCATTCGAGAGTTAGTCTGAGACTCATGTGGTCATTTACAACATAGTTCTATTCTCAAACTATGCCTCTCTGCTTCTGCTCTATGTGTGGGTTGCTCAGGAGCAAGTCTAACACATGTATTACTTCAAACACAGAATTAAGGGGTCCCTTTCTCTCGTGCCTTCTCTTCAGGGTTTCTCCCCACACTTTATAGCTCTCAAGGGCCCCCTTTTCTCTTCTCTTTGGTCAGAATGTTGGGTTTCTCTTAGAGCTGTAGTCCCCCTCAGGCTCTCTTGTAGTTCCATATTACTGGGTCTTCCCTCAAGGCAAGAAAGTGAGAAGAAAATTTTTTCTCTCAGAATTTTTCCTATTCACTCTCACTGTATACCTCTGCAACATTTCCTACCCTTGGGTCAAAACCTATTATAAAGGAAGAAAATAAAACCAAGCACTTCACTATCATTTTAGTCATTCTTCAAGTTTTGACTTCTCCATCCAGTCTTCCTGGGATTATTTACCTTTACTTTTCAGAATTCTCAGGCAGTTACTTCTTGTATTCTTTTCAGAATTTCTAGCTACAATTAATGGGAGAGACAGGATGTAGTGAGCTTAATCCATTTTGGCTAACATCAGAAGGTCTCTCCATTTCCCAGAAGCATTTCAACTTTTGATTATCTGGATCACTGAACTTATGGCTATACCTCTGTCCTTTATATGCATAGTCTGTACTGGGTATTTTCCTGAGGATGGATAAGGGAGCATCTCTCATATGTCAAAATCATTCCCGTCCTAAGCAACTGCATATTTGTCATACAGCTACTTTCTGTCTTTTCACAAAAAAAGAATTCTGCCCACAGGCTGGTCTCTGTGACAGTGATTCATTGTAACTATCTTTCTTGGTCATTGGTACTTACCAGTCTGTGACAGTTACATGTTATCAATATAGCATCTGTTAGGTGCCATCTTAAGTGGCACAAGCACAACCTTTCCTTGAAAGGACATAAAATTTCTGAGATTATTCTACTACAGGTATGGGTTAGCACTAACCATCCTTCCTCCTTTGTAAGAAATGCCATTCTTACATTTTGTTTGAAGTTGGAAATAGATCTTATGGCTGTACATCTATACAAATGTATGTATGTGGCAATATATACATCTATTAATTGGCCTTGATAAAGCTTTCTGTCCAATACAGTTTTCTGCATATGTTTCTGACTGATATTTTTTACAGGGTTATGGTTTCTTTTTTTTTTTTTTTTAAGATTTTTTAGTTATTTATTTGACAGACCGAGATTACAAGTAGACAGAGAGGCAGGCAGAGAGGAAGGGAAGCAGGCTCCCTGCTGAGCAGAGAGCCCAATGCGGGGCTCGATCCCAGGACCCTGGGATCATGACCTGAGCGGAAAGCAGAGGCTTTAACCCACTGAGCCACCCAGGCGCCCCAGGGTTATGGTTTCTTTATACTTTCTTTATCGTTGATACTTTTTTTTTAAGATTTAATTTATTTATTTGACAGATGGAGATCACAAGTAGGCAGAGAAGCAGGCAGAGAGAGAGAGAGGAGGAAGCAGGTTCCCTGCTGAGCAGAGAGCCCTATGCGGGGCTCGATCCCAGGACTCTGGGATCATGACCTGAGTGGAAGGCAGAGGCTTTAACCCACTGAGCCACCCAGGCGCCCCTGTTGATACTTTTTTGAGTGAGGAGAATAAATAAGTACTATGTGGGACATTAAAGGCAAAGCTATTCATTCAACAAATATCTCTTGAATTCTTGGTATGTATTAAAAACTGTTTTAGGGCACCTGGATGGCTCAGTTGGCTAAGCAACTGCCTTCGGCTCAGGTCATGCATGATCCCAGAGTCCCGGGATCGAATCCCGCATCGGGCTCCCAGCTCCACGAGGAGTCTGCTTCTCCCTCTGACCCTCTCCCCTCCCATGCTCTCTCTCTCTCTCTGAAATAAATAAATAAATAATCTTAAAGAAATTTAAAAAAAATAAAAACTGTTTTAGATAGGTACTGGGTAAGGAACTCAGTACAAAATAATCAAGATCATGTTAGCAGAGCACACATTCTAGCAAGCAGAATAGATAGGAATCACATAAACAACCAAATATAAACATTCAAGTAAATCATCAACTAGTGTTAAGTACTACATAGAGAATTTAAATTGGGTGATGTGAGAGTAAATGTAGATGATTACTTTAGAATGAGTGGTCAAGGAAGGCTTCTCTGAACAATGATAAGAAGGAGTCAGCCATGAAAAAATTCAAGAGTAAGAGCATTGCATGCAGAGAGATAAAATAAATGCAAATAACCAAATATGAAATTGAACTTGATATGTATGAACAGAAAGAAGGATACTGTAGTCAGGTAATAAGTAAAGGGTTAGAGATGGCATCAAAGAGAAAGGAACATGGGCTAGGTCACATAGGATTAGTTTGGATTTCTCTTCAGATGTGATATAAAGTCTTGAGAGAGTTTGATCAGGAGAAAGATTTGTTACTATTTCATATTAAAATCTTCTTTTTAGCTCTGTGAGGAAGCAGGGTGACTGTTGTGGGATCTATCAGTGATAACGGTGATTTAATCAAGGTGTGTAGCAAAGAAAGCAGTGAGAAATAGTTGAATTTGAAATGTTTTGGAGATAGAGCTGGCTAGATTTGCTGATGGGTTGGATGTGGAGAGTAAGAGAAATCAAGAAAATAAAGTATGGGTTCTAGGTGTCTGGCCTAAGCAATTGGATGAATGCTAGTTTAATTAAAATGGGGAACACCACAGGAGGAGCAAATTAGGCCGAGAGCATGGATTTAAAGGTATTATTTTTGTCTTGTTAAGTTTGAGTTGCCAATTAGATACTTAAGTGGAGATGTTGAGAATGCAATTGGATATATGAGACTGGAGATGAGGTGAGATCTATATTGGAGACATAAATAGTCATCAGGTACTTAAAGACAGGAGATTAAATGATATCACCTATGGATACTGAAAAGGCCCAAGGACTGAACCTGGGCACTCTGCCATTTAGAAGTGAGGTAGAAGAGGGACAACTAAGAAAGGACACTGAAAAGGAGTGGCCTCTGACATAGAAAATCAGGAAAGTGAGATTTAGGTAGTGAAAAGTAAAAATTTTATATACACACGTACATGTACACATACACACCACACATAACACCACGCACACACACATGAAGAAGCACAATGACTCAGTGCTTTGTATCCTTAGACAAATTTCTTGTTGCAAACAGTGCATCATATGAAGGAAGAGAAAACTCTTCTCTTTGGGTAGAGGAGTATTAACAGGAAAGCCCTGTGGAGGAAGTATTTTGTTTGACTCCTGAAAGACTGACAGAATATTGATAGGAACATGAAATGGAATAATTTCCCACACTAAGGAAACAGCATTCATAAAAGATCAACAGTAATGAGTTATCCAACTTTGCTTACATTCATGTTTTTTGTTTATCAGAGTCTGAGGAAAGTTCTTTTTAATCCTAAAAATATGTCTACAAGATAAGCACACTTTTCATTCCCATTATTTTAGATAAGGAACTAATGCTCATAGGAGTTAATTGACTTACCTTCTAACTAGTTAAACAACTAGGAAATGGTTGGAGTCTTGATGTGAACCTTTGAGATGATTCCAGAGTCTGTGCTTCAGACAGCATGCTAAGAAAAAGCACACAAGAAATGTACCCAAATGATGGAAGCTCCAAGTGAAGGCCCCATGCTGTCAAATAAAGTGTGGAAGCCTCAAAAAGCATAGGCTTAGTACTAAGGGTCATGGTTGTATTTTCCAAAATCTTATAGAAAATTCATAGAAATCCATCAAATCATAAAGTTATAAGATCCTTAGAGACTATTCAGAATACTCCTTCCTTCATATTTGGGGAATGTATTAATTAGCATAAAGGCTAACAAAAAGAGTCCCTCAAACACATTGATGTAAATAACACAGAAGCTTTTCTTTCTCATGTAATAGGATGAATAGCCTAGGTGGTGGAGCAGTTCTGTTACACAAGGTCATTCAGAGACATAGGAACTTTCTACCTTATTATATTACCAGTTGTTGTCTGCATGCTCCAAGTAGGTAGCGGAGGTGGCTAGAGGCATGGATGAAATAGGTGATGGGGATTAAAGAGTACACTGATCATGATAAGCACTAAGTAATGTATAGAACTGTTGAATTACTATATTTTACACCCGAAACTATATAACACTATATGTTAGCTATACTGGAATTAAAATAAAAATGAAAACAGAATTACAATATGATCCAATAATTCCACTACTGGGTATTTATGCAAAGAAGGAAAAACATTAATTAAAAAAGATATATGCACCCCTGTGTTTATTGCAGCATTTTTTACAATAGCCAAACTATGGAAGCAATCCAAGTATCCACAGATAGATAAAAAAGGTTTAATACATACAAACACACACGAATATTATTCA
>RCUC01017744.1:0-17800 GCA_003697995.1 Taxidea taxus jeffersonii
TGACTTTCTCAGTTTGACTTATTTCACTCAGCATAATCTCCTCCAGTCCCATCCATGTTGCTGCAAAAGTTGGGTATTCATCCTTTCTGATGGCTGAGTAATATTCCATTTTGTATATGGACCACATCTTCTCTATCCATTCATCTGTTGAAGGGCATCTTGGCTCTTTCCATAGTTGGCTATTGTGGACATTGCTGCTATGAACATTGGGGTGCATATGGCCCTTCTTTTCACCACATCTGTATCTTTGGAGATAAATACCCAGTTGTGCAATTGCTGGGATATAGGGTAGCTCTATTTTTAATTTTCTGAGGAACCTCCACACTATTTTCCAAAGTGGATGTATCAATTTTCATTTCCACCAACAGTGTAAGAGGGTTCCCCTTTCTCAATCTCTCCAACAGTTGTTTCTTGCCTTGTTGATTTTTGCCATTCTAACTGGTGTAAGGTTGAAATCTCAATGTGGTTTTGATTTGAGTTTCCTTGATGGCTAATAATGATGAACATTTTTTTCATGTGTCTGTTAGCCATTTGTATGTCTTCTTTGGAGAAGTGTCTATTCATGTCTTCTGCCCGTTTTTTTGACTTGGTTGTTTTTTTTTTTTTTTGAGTTTGAGAAGTTCTTTGTAGATATTGGAAATCAACCCTTTGTCTATAGTGTCATTTGCAAATATCTTATCCCATTCTGTAGGTCGCCTTTTTGTTTTGTTGTCTGTTTCCTTTGCTGTGCAGAAGCTTTTTATCTTGATGAAGTCTCAAAAGTTCATTTTTGCTTTTGTTTCCCTTGCCTTTAGAGATGTGTCTTGTAAAAGACTCATTTTAGACCTAAAGACACTTTCAGATTAAAAGTGAGGGAATGGGGAGAAATTATCATGCAAATGGATGTGAAAAGAAAGCAGGAATAGCAATACTTATACCGAACAAAATAGACTTCGAAACAAAGACTTTAACAAGACAAAAAAATGGCAGGCACTACGTAATAATCAAGGGGACAATCCAACCAGAAGATAAAACATTTGTAAATAATTATGCACCCAGTATGGGAACACCAGAACATATAAAATAATTAATAATAAACATAAAGGAACTCATTGGTAATAACATAATAATAGTATGGACTCTAACATCCTACTTACATCAATGGGCAGGTCATCTAAGCATAAAATCAACAAGAAAACAATGGTTTTAAATGACACATTGGACCTGATGGACTTAATAGCTATATTCAGAACATTCCATCCTAAAAGTGCAGAATACACATTCTTTTCAAGTACACACAGAACATTCCCCATAATACATCATGTATTAGCCCAAAACACAATTCTCAACAAATTCAAAAATATCAAGCTTATACCATACATTTCTTCTGACAAGAATACTATGAAACTAGAAGTCAACCACAAGGAAAAGTTTGGAAAGGCCACAAATACATGTAGGTTGATCAACATGCTACAAACAAAGAATGGATCAACCAGGAAATCAAAGAAGATATTAAAAGTACACAGAAACAAATGAAAATGATAGCACAATGATCCAAAACTTTTTGGATGCAGCAAAAGCGGTTCTAAGTGGGAAGTTTGTAGCAATACAGCCCTACCTACAGAAACAAGAAAAATCTCAAATAAATAACCTAACCTTACACCTAAAGGAGCTAGAAAAAGAAAAACACACAAAGCCTAAAACCAGAAGAAGGAAGGAAATAATAAAGACTAGAGTGGAAATACATGATATGGAAACTAAAGGAACAGTAGAACAGATCAATGAAAGTAGGAGCTTGTTCTTTGAAACAATTTATAAAATTGATAAAATTTTACCCAGACTTATCAAGAAAAAAAGAGAAAGGACTCAAATAAAATCGAATGGGAGGATAAGTAACAACCAACACCAAAGAAATACAATCAGAACATTATGAAAACCATATGCCAACAAATGGCATAACCTGGAAGAAGTGAATAAATACCTATAAATGTAAAAGCCACCAAAACTGAAAAAGGAAAAATGGGAAAACTTAGAGACTGAAAATCAGCATAGAAATTGAACTCCCAAGAAACAAAACTCCAGGAGCAGATGGCTTCACAGGTGAATTCTACCAAATATATAAAGAAGAGTGAATATCTATTCTTCTCAAACTATTCTCAAAAAATGGGGAATAAAGGAAAACTTCCAAATCCACTCTATAAGGCCAACAGTACCCTGATATCAAAACCAGATAAAGACACCACTAAGAAGAGAACTAAATGAACTAAATGAAGCAAACTAAAATGAACATAGATACAAAAATTCTCAATAAAATACTAGCAAACTAAATCCAACAATATATTAAAAAAAATCATTCACCATGATCAAGTGGGATTTATTCCTACATTGTAAGGATGGTTTAATATTTGTGTATCTATCAACATGACACATCACATTAAGAACATATCTTAGCATAATAAAGGCCATGTATGAAAACTCTTCACCTAATATCATCCTCAATGGGGGAACAACTGAGAGCTTTTATGCTAAGGTCAGGAACAAGAAAGATATGTCCCTTCTTACTATTTTAATTCAACATAGTAATGGAAGTCCTAGCCATAACAATAAGAAAACAAAAAGAAATAAAAGATATTGTAATTGGCAAGGAAGAAGTAAAACTTTCACTATTTGCAGAAGACATAATAATCCATATGGAAAACTTGACTCAACAAATAACTGCTAGATCTCATAAATGAATTCAGTAAAGTCACAGGATACAAAATCAACATACATAAGTCTGTTTCATTTCTATACAGCAATAATGAAGCAGCTAAAAGAGAAATTAAGGAACCAATTTCATTTATAATTGCAGCAAAACTATAAGACACCTAAGAATAAGCCTAACCAAAGGAGTAAAAAATCCACTCTGAAAACTGCAAAACACTGATGAAAGAAATTGAAGATGACACAAAGAAATGGAAGACATTTCATGTTCGTGGATTGGAAAAAATACTGTTAAAATGTGTATATTACTCAAAGAAATCTGCACATTTAATGTAATCCCTATCAAAATACGAACAGCATTTCTAGGGTGCTTGGGAGGCTCAGTTGGTTAAGCATCTGACTCTTGATTTAGGTTCTGGTCATGATTTCAGGGTTGTGGGATCGAGCCTGGCATCGGGCTCCACACTCACTGGGGAGTCTGCTTGAGATTCACTCTCTCTCCTTCTACCTAACCCCCACCACTGCTCATCCTCTCTCTTTCTAAAATAAATAAATAAATCTTAAAAAAAATACCAGTAGCATGTTTTACAAAACTAGAACAAACCCACAATTTGTGTGGAAACCCCAAATAGCTAGAGCAACCTTGAAAAAGAAAAGCAAAGCCAGAGGCATGACAATTCCAGACATAAAGTTATATTACAAAGCTATAGTAATCAAAACAGTATGGTACTGACACAAAAATAAACAAATAGGTCAATATAATAGAATGGAAATCCCAAAAGTAAACCCACAGATATACGGTCAATTAATCTTGGAGAAAGCAGCGAAGAATTTCCAATGGAGAAAAGACAGTCTCTTCAACAAATGGTGTTGAGAAAAATGGACAGGAACATGCAAAAGAATGCAACTGAACATCTTTATTACACCATACACACAAATAAGTTCAAAATGGATGAAAGACCTGTGGGACCTCAAACCATAAAAATCTTAGAAGATAGCAGAGCAGTAACTTTCACATTTGCCATAGTACCTTCTTTCTAGATGTGTCTTCTCACAAAAGGAAAACAAAGTCACAAATAAATTATCGGGACTAAAAATCTTCTATATGGCAAAGGAAATAATCAACAAAATTAAAAGGCAGTGTGTGGTAGAAGATATTTGCAAATGACATAACTGATAATAAAATTCAATACCTCCAAAATGAATAATCCAATTAACAAGTGGGCAGAAGATATGAATAGACATTTTTCCAAAGAAGTCATACACATGGTGAACAGGTACATAAAAAGATGCTCAGCATCACTTATCAACAGGGAAATGCAAATCAAAATTACATTACAATGAGATATCACTTCACACCTATCAGAATGGCTAAAATTAAGAACTCAAGAAACAACAGATGTTGGTGAAGATGTAGAGAATGGGGAACCCTCTTGCCCTGTCACTGGGAATGCAAACTGTTTCAGCCACTGTGGAAAACAGTGAGGAGGTCCCTCAAAAAGTAAAAAATAGAAGTACTCTATGATCCTGTAATCTCACTAAAAGGTATTTGCACAAAGGATGCAAAAACACTAATTCAAAGGGAAACACGCACCTTGATGTTTATAGCAGCATTATCTACAATAGCCAAATTATGTAAACAAAAAAATTTATGGGGCTGTTCCCATAAAACAGCCCATAAAATTTTGGCTGTTCCCCCCCAAATTTATGGGGCTGTTCATGATCAATGAATGGATATGTATTCAATGAAATATTATTCAGTCATAAAAAAATGAAATCTTGCCATTTCCAAGTACATGATGGAGCTAGAGAGTATTATGCTAAGTGAAATAAGCCAGTCAGAGAAAGACAAATACCATATTATTTCACTCATATGTGGAATTTAAGAAACAAAACAAATGAACAAAGGGAAAAAAGCGAGAGCAAACCAAGAAACAGACTCTTAACTATAGAGAACAAACTAATGGTTACCAGAGGGGAGTTGTGTGGGGGGATGAGTTAAACACGCGGGGAGATTAAAGAATGCACTTGTGATGTCACCAGGAGATGTGTGGAGGTGTTGAATCACTGTATTGTACACTTGAAACTAATATTACAGTGTATGTTAACTGACTGGAATTTAAATAAAAATTTAAAAAATTAAATAAGAAAAAATATTAAGTACTTGAAGTAATAAGAGGAAATTAAGCTGACTTTGGAAAGAGAAGAGCCCACTAGACTGATTTAAAACTTTAAATTCTAGGGGCACCTGGGTGACTCAGTCGGTTAAGTGTCTGCCTTCAGCTCAGGTTATGATCCTGGGGTTCTGGGATGGAGTCCCATGTCGGACTCCCTTCTCAGTGGGGAGCCTGGTTCTCCCTCTCCCTCTGCCTGCTGCTCCCTCTGCTTGTGCTCTCTCTCTCTCTGTCGAATAAATAAATAAAATCTTTAAAAAAACCTTTAAATTCTATCCTTCATAACACTCAATAATAAAGCAGAAAAATGTGGTATAACTCTACAACTTACTACTTTATGCCTAATATTATATTCAATTTTTAAAAAAATATATTCTAAACCTCTATTATTTCTATTTATGTAATTGGCTCAGCTCTTCTCACCTGAAGATTTTAGGGCAGGTACCATGAATTTCTCATCTTTGTTTTCTCAACAAGCTTAGTTCAGAGTTTGGACATGGTAAGCCCTCAGAGGTGTTAATGATTAGTATTGAATTGGCAGGAATATGTTTGAGAATGACAATTGATCTGTGTTGGTCTGAGACTAATAGAAGCCATATTTTACAGGTTTGGTCTTGGCCTACCACTGTTACTGATATCCTCAATAATAGGCAAGGAAACAGAATTATTATTTTATGCAGATGTTGCCAATGTGCAGGTAGGGGTTAGAATTCTAAATTACTTTGAAAAATTAAATGTGTTAGAAGATGTAACTAAGGTGAATGCCTAATAAGCCTGTGTAGTTCCTTCCTTCTTCTCTCCCTCCCTCCCTCCCTCCCTCCCTCTATCCTTCTCTCTCTCTCTCTCTTTCTTTCTTTATTTTCCTTCCTCCCTCCCTCCCTTCCTTCCTTCCTTTTTCAAGTTTTTTTTAAAAAATTCAAGGTAGTTAACATATAGTGTAATATTAATTTCAGAAGTAAAGTAGAATTTAGTGATTCATCACTTACATATAACATTCAGTTCTCATCACAAGTATCCTCTTTAATACCCACCACCCATTTAACCCATATCACTGTGCCCACCTCCCCTCCAGCAACCCTCAATTTGTTCTCTATAGTTAAGAGTCTGTTTTATGGTTTGTCTCTCTCTTATTTTTTTTCTATGTTCATCTTTTTTATTTCTTAAATTCCACATATGAGTGAAATCATATAGCATTTGTCTTATTTTGCTTAGCATATTTCATTTAGCTTATTACATGTTTCACTTAGCATAATACATTCTCTAGCTCCATCCATGATGTTTCAAATAGAAAAACTGCGTTCTTTTTTATGGCCGAGTAATATATTCCATATATATATGCCAAGACTTTTTTATCCATTCACCAGTTGTTGGACCCTTGGGCTCTTTCCATAATTTGGCTATTGTTGATAATGCTGCTATAAACAGTGGGGTCCTTTTGAATCAGTATTTTGTATCCTTCGGGTACATGCCAAGTAATGCAATTGCTGGATCATAGGGTATTCTTGTTTTAACTTTATGAAGAACCTCCACACAATTCTTCACACTGGCTGAACCACTTTGCATTCCCAAAAAGAGTGTAGGAGGATTCACCCTCCTCTGCATCCTCGATAACATCTGTTATTTCTTGTATTCTTGATTTTAGCCATTCTGACAGGTGTTAGATGATATCTCATTGTAGTTTTGATTTGTACTTCCCTGATGATAGGTAATGAGCATCTTTTCATGTGTCTGATGGCCATTATGTCTTCTTCAGAAAAATGTCTATTCATGTCTTCTGCCCATTTCTTAACTGGATTATTTGTTTTTGGGTGTTTGATAAGAACTTTATAGATTTTGGATACTAACTTTCTATCAGATATGTCATTTGCAAATATCTCCTCCCATTCCAAAGGTTACCTTTTTTGTTGATGGCTTCCTTCACTGTGCAGAAGCTTTGTTTCCCTTACTTCAGGAGACAGATCTAGGAAAAAGTTGCTACAGCTGATGACAAAGAGGTTACTGCCTGTGCTCTCTAGGATTTTGATGGTGTCCTATCTCACATTTGGGTCTTTTATCCATTTTGTGTTTCTGTGTGTGGTATAAGAAAGTGGTCTAGTTTCATTCTTTTGCATGTTGTTGTCCATTTTTTCCAACACCATTTATTGAAGAGACAGTTTTTTCCCCCACCATTGGACATTTTTTTCTACTTTGTCAAAGATTACTTTACCATAGAGTTGAAGGTCCATCTCTGGGTTCTTTATTCTGTTCCATTGATCTATGTGTCTGTCTGTTTTTGTGCCAGTACCATACCGTCTTGATGACAGCAGCTTTGTAATATAATGTGAAGTCCAGAATTATCATACCTCCAGCTTTACTTTTCTTTTCCAAGATTGCTTTGGCTATTCATAGTCTTTTGTGGTGCCATACAAATTTTAGGATTGTTCTAGCTCTGTGAAAAGCGATGGTGGTATTTTGATAGAGATTGCATTAAATGTGTAGATTGCTTTGAATCGTATAGACATTTGCAAATTATTTGTTGTTCCAATCCATGAGAATGGAATGTTTTCCATTTCTTTGTGTTATGAAAGGAATTGAAGATAAACATACACAAAAATGGAACTTTTCTCATAGTGTTCTAAAGCTTTTAGCACAGGTCTTTTACCTCTTTTGTTAGATTTATTCCTAGATATCTCTTGGTTTTTGTTGCAATTGTAAATGGGATCAAGTCTTTGATTTCTCTTTCTACTGCTTCATTATTGCTATGTAGAAATGCAATGGTTTTCTGTATGTTGATTTTGTATCCTATGACTTTGCTGAATTTGTGTATCAGTTCTAATATTTTTTTGGTGGAGTCTTTCAGGTTTTCTACATTGAGAATCAAGTTGTCTGAAAATAGTGAATGTTTGACTTCTTCCTTGCCAATTTGGATGCCTTTTATTTCTTTTTGTTGTCTGATTGCGGAGGTTAGGCCTTCCAAGAGCTATGTCAACTAATAAAGGTGAGAGTGGACATCCTTGTCTTGTTTCTCACCACAGCGTAAAAACTGTTTTTCCCCATTAAGGATGATATTAGCTGTGGGTCTTTCATCTGTGGTCTTTATGATGTTGACATATGTTCCCTCTATCTCTACTTTATTGAGGAAGTTTATCAAGAATAAATGCTGGGGGCACCTGGGTGGCTCAGTGGGTTAAAGCCTCCACCTTCAGCTCAAGTCATGATCTCAGGGTCCTGGGATCAAGCCCCGCATTGGGCTCCCTGCTTGGTGGGGAGCCTGCTTTGCCCCCGCCCCCACCTGCCTCTCTGCCTACTTGTGATCTCTGTCAAATAAATAAAATCTTTTAAAAAAAAAAGAATAAATGCTGTACTTCATCTAATGCTTTTTCTGCATCTATTGGGAGGATCATATGTTTCTTATCCTTTCTTTTATTAATGTGGTGTATCTCTTTGATTGATTAGTGAATACTGAACCATGCTTGCAGCCCGGCAATAAATCCCACTTGATTGTGGCGAATAATTCTTTTTTTTGAATAATTCTTTTAATGTACTGTTGGATTCAATTTGCTAGTATTTTGTTGAGAATTTTTGCATCCATGTTCACCAGGGATACTGGCCTGTAATTCTCTTTTTAGTGGGGTCTTTGGTTTTACAATCAAGGTAATGCTGACCTCATAGAAGGAGACTGGAAATTTTTCTTCCATTTTTATTTTTTGGAACTGTTTGAGAGGAATAAGTATTAACTCTTCTTTATTTTTTTTTAAAGATTTTTAATTTATTTATTGTCAGAGCGCACAAGCAGGCAGAGTCGCACGCAGAGGCAGAGAGAGAAGCAGGCTCCCTGCTGGACAAGGAGCCCGATGCGGGACTCGATCCCAGGACCCTGGGATCATGACCCAAGCCGAAGGCAGCCGCTTAACCGACTGAGCCACCCAGGCATCCCTTAACTCTTCTTTAAATGTACGGTAGAATTCCCTTGGGAAACCATCTGGCTCTGCACTTTTGTTTTTTGGGAGATTTTTTATTACTGATTCAATTTCTTTGGTGATTATCAGTATGCTGATAATATTCTCTTATAATTGTCTGTATTTCCTTGGTGTTGGTTGTGGTCTCTCTTCTCTTATTCATGATTTTATTTATTTGGGTCATTTCTTTTTTTTCTTTTTGAAAAACCTGGCTATGGTTTTGTCAATTTTATTAATCCTTAAGAACGACCAGCTCCTGGTTTCATTGTTGTGTTCTACTTTTTTTTGTTGTTGTTTCTATATAATTTATTTCTGCTCTAATCTTTGTTATTTCCCTTCTGCTGGTTTTAGTCTCCTTTAAAAATTCTTTTTATATTTTTAAATTCTTTTCCCGGCTCCTTTAGGTGTATGCTTAGGTTGTGTATTTGATATTTTTCTTGTTTCTTGAGGTAGGTCTGTATAGCTATGTATTTCCCTCTAAGGACTGCTTTTGCTGCATTTCAAAGGTTTTGTACCATCGTATTTTCATTTTCATTTTTCCACATATTTTTTATTTGTTATTTACTATTCTAGTTGACCCATTCATTCTTTAGTAGGATGTTCCTTAGTCTCCATGTATCTGTGGTCTTTCCAAATTTTTCTTGTGGTTGACTTCAAATTTCATAGCATTGTGGTTGGAAAATATGCATTGTATAAATCTCCATCTTTTTTACTTGTTGAAGCTTGATTTGTGACCCAGTATGTGGTCTCTTCTGAAGAATGTCCCATGTGCACTTAAAAAGAATGTGTTCTGCTACTTTAGGATGAAATGTTCTGAGTGTGTTTGTTAAGTCCATCTGGTCCAGTGTGTCATTCAAAGCCATTGTTTCCTTGTTGATTTTCTGCTAGATATTCTGTATTGCTGTAAGTGGAGTGTTCAAGTCCTGTACTCTTACTGTATTATTATCAACGAGTTCCTTTATGTTTATTATTAATTATTTTGCATATTTGGGTTCTCCAACTTGAGGGCATAAATATTTATAATTATAAAATCTTGTTGGATAGACCCCTTTATTTTATTTAAAAAATTTTTTTTAAAGATTTTATTTATTTATTTGACAAAGAGATAGAGAGTGCAAGTAGGCAGAGCAGCAGAGGGAGAGGGAGAAGCAGACACCCTGCCAAGCAGGGAGCCCAATGCGGGGCTCGATCCCAGAACCCTGGGATCATGGCCCGAGCCGAAGGCAGCCGCTTAACCGACTGAGCCACCCATGCGCCCCGACCTTTATTTTATTACAGTGCCTTCTTCATCTCTTGTTACAGTCTTTGGTTAAAATGTATTTTGTCAGATAAGTATTGCTATTCTGGTTTTCTTTTGATGTCCATTTGCAAGGTAAATGCTTCTCCATCCTCTTTCAATCTGCAAGCATCTCTAGGTCTAAAATGAGTCTCTTGTAGGCAGCATATAGATGGGTCTTGATTTTTTTTATTCCATCTTTTTTTTAAAATATTTTATTTATTTATTTGTCAGAGAGAGAGAGGGCAGGCGAGCGAGCAGAGGCGGAAAGAGAGGCAGGCAGAGGCAGAGGGAGAAGCAGGCTCCCTGCCAAGCAAGGAGCCCGATGTGGGACTCGATCCCAGGACACTGGGATCATGACCTGAGCCGAAGGCAGCCGCTTAACCAACTGAGCCACCCAGGCGTCCCTTTTTTATTCCATCTTAACACTCTATGTCTTTTGCCTTTTGATTGGAGCCTATAGTCCATTTTCATTCAGAGTGATCACTGATAGATATGAATTTAGTGCCATTTTATTACTGGTTTTGTTGTTGTTTCTGGAGATTTTTCTCTTTTCCTTAGAGTATTTTTTTGCTTTTGGTCTTTCTTTCCCATTCAAAGAATCCCCTTTAGTGTTTCTTGTAGGGCTGGGTTAGTTTTTGTTGTTGTTGTTGCTTTTTGTTTTTTTTTGTCTGGGAAACTATCTTCCTTGTATTCTGCTTGACAGAATGTATGATTAAGATGGTGTTAGTGAGAGTTACTTCCTCACACTCCTTTCCTTTGCTCAGGCCATTTTTGTCATCTGATATGCTCTTTTTCCTCATTGCTATCAGATGTAATTTTAGCCATCTCTTACATCATCTCTCCCTTAAAATTTCCTGATCCTCTGTACTACTGTGATATGTTGGTCATAATAAAAGGGATATATAAGCTGCTTACTATATGTCAGTTCTGTGCTAGATCTTTGGAAAATAAGATACAAGCCCTGCCCATTAAAAGTTTACACTCCACTAGAGGAAGACACAGATGTGTTAACAATTTAATTCACTGTACCATTACAGCTGCACTAATAGAAGTATATAAGGGACATAGAATGGGAATATAAATGGTGCATGCATGTTAGTAAAGATTTTGTAAAATATAGAAGCGTATGGCAGGTAGGAAAAACATTTTTCAGCAGGGAAAGAAAGTAGAATAAGCAAAGGGTTGGAGATGAGAAATAGACTGACGTGTAAGGAAAAGTAACAGTGTGATAGAGATGAAATATAAAAGTGTGTGCAGATGTGCATGTTTGGGTGTACATCTGTATGTTATTGGACTATGGTGTTTAAAAGTAAGAAAACAAGTTGGCGAGAAATACAGGAACTAGATCATTAAAAATCTTGTATACTCTTCTGGAGAATTCAAGTTTATCCTCTAAGGAGTAGGGAGCTATTAGAGGGTGCAGAGTGAGAAAAAATACTGACAATACTGACATGTAAATGAAAGAGGAAATGAGGCAGAAAAGATAGAGGTTGATCATCATAAGAGGTTTAATTTCCTTGGTTAAATTAAAAAAATAATGTTGTCTGGTGAGAAACAAGGCTTCACTCAGGGTCAGGTCCTCGCAAAGTTAGTGAAGTTCTGGATGGTAGCTCTGGGAAATGGGACAGAAATATGACCAAGAAGAGACTGAAGGCCCAAGAGAAATTGGAGACTGTGAGTTTTTAATGGGCCCAGTCTGCACAATTGTGTGATTTATTCCGACCAGGGATTTATCAACAGCCTGGGTTTAGGAGAGAAAAAGATTATAAGATTGGGAGTAATAGGGCAAATTTATGGAAGGACAGTAAGGTAAGGAAGTTGAAAGATGATGCTACTAAAAGAGTGGTTAACAGTGAAACTATGAAGAAGTTTTAACAGATTGGGAGAAAAGGGAGTGACCAAGAGACTGGAAGATTTACTGAAATTTAAGAAGTGGTGTAGTCATTAAGCATCTGCCTTTGGCTCAGGTCATGATTCCAGGCTCCTGGGATTGAGCTCCACATTGGGTGGGCTCCCTACTCAGCAGGAAGCCTGCTTCTCCCTCTCCCACTCCCCTTGGTTATGTTCCCTCTCTTGCTGTGTGTGTCTCTCTCTGTCAAATAAATAAATAAAATCTTTAAAAAAAGAAGTGCTGTAGTGGCAATAAGGGTGTGATAGAACTGAAAGTCTAGGAGTCTGTGGTCAGAGTGTGGTGTACTGGAGTTTAAGATCTCAGTTGTGTGATAATAAATGAGGCTCCAAGTGTGGCCATGAAATGAGCACCCAAGGTGGAATGTGAATGGTTGCTCTAGATAAGGAAGTCAAGAAATTTGAAGTCAGTTTACTAGATTGGTTGTTTACTTGGAAATGAAGGTGACAGAAGGATTTGAGGTAGAGGAGACCACAAGCCAAATGCCACATTATTCAGTGAACTAGAGAAAAATAACCAGGAGGTCAATAGATGGTGATATTAATAAGGAAGATTAAAGGGTGGCATAGGTGAATGGCTTTCATATTATGGTAGAAGAGTAATGGTTTAATGTGGCACCAGGAAGCCAGGAGACATCCGACAGACTCTCTAGGTCTGAAAGTAGATAGGATGTAGAAAAATAAGCAGCTTACTTTTGATGGGGGAGGATCAGGTTTCACATAAAGCAATGATGTGGTGGGAGAATTATTTGAAGAGATTTAGGATATAGGGGAACTTATAGTGAAAAAGGAGGTTCTAGAGGGCACAGTGAAGAGAGGGTTAGTGGGAAGGTTAGAAGTGGAAGAAAAAATTAGAAGGGAGGAAGTATAGGGTATTCTCAGGATGTTAGAACCTTGGAGAACATTTGACCACAGTGGCCAGTGATTCAACTGCTGAACTCAATTTTGTATTTCTACCTTTTTAACTTTTTCTTTTTTTTTAAAGATTTTATTTATTTATTTGTGTGAGAGAGAGAGTGAGCACAGGCAGAGTGGCAGGCAGAGGCAGAGGGAGAAGCAGGCTCCCTGCCGAGCAAGGAGCCCGATGTGGGACTCGATCCCAGGACGCTGGGATCATGACCTGAGCCAAAGGCAGCTGCTTAACCAACTGAGCCACCCAGGTGTCCCTACCTTTTTAACTTTTTCTTACAGTAATTTGTGTATTTACATAATCTCTACTACTAAATTATGGACTTTCTTGAGGACAAAGACCAGATCTAATTAATATGGATAATTTCTCTAGAGCTTAGCAAGGAACATTATACTCATTCCTCAATAAATGTGTTGAATTAGACTATTTCAAAATTATTTTATTGAGTCACCTTAGATGTATATTTCTTTTATTATATTTCTTCTTCTTTTTCCTTTGGTGTAACTTTTGAAACAGGAGCAGGGATTTTTTTTTCAGAACATTTTACCAAAGCAAAAAAAAATTATTAAGTACAACTTTGCATGAGAACTAAATTTAAACAGTTTGTTTCCTCATCCAACTAAAGTGATACACAAGTCTGGCAACAGAATTATGATTTACTGTGGATCAGCTGAAAGTGAGGCCGGTAAATTCAACTAGATTGCAAGTTCCTTAAAAACAGGGATTAAGTCTTTGTTTTCTTTTTCCAATTTTACTTCCTTTTATATCTCCCCGCTTTTCTTCTAGAGTGGTTAGCATGGTACTTTGTATACACAGCAGGAACATAATGAATGTCTAGTGACATTCTATGCCATTCTTTTTTTTTTTTTTTCATCTCTGTAGAACATGTTATTTTTAGCTTGGTTTGCCTCTTTGCTTCCATTTTAATGTGAGCTAAATGTAGACTGGAAACTCTGATTCCTGGTATAGTAATACATGGTATAACAGCTTTCTTTCCATTTTGATTATAAGTTAAATATGATATTCCATTATTAAAGATAAGAGGCATAATAAATAACAAATAATTTACTAAACCTTTACATATAACTTAAGATGCCTTGTTTGGAAGTATCTAAATTTAGAAAGCTTTTGCTTAGTTTAAGCTTTTGCTTAGTTTTTTGTTGTGGTGTGAGTGACAAAAGGTTATATGACACGACTATTGTCAACCACCCAGGGCTCCTTTCTGTTTGCAGGGTACAGTGTTTCACTCATATTGGATTTGTTAGGCTTTACTTACTCAGGAAATGTGTCTATAAGCAAAGGTTTTAATTATAGAGAGTTTGTTTTGTATCTATGAATAGACCTTTGAAAAAAAGTCATAGCGGGCGCCTGGGTGGCTCAGTGGGTTAAAACCGCTGCCTTCGGCTCAGGTCATGATCCCAGGGTTGTGGGATCGAGCCCCATATCGGGCTCTCTGCTCTGCGGACAGCCTGCTTCCTCCTCTCTCTGCCTCTCTGCCTACTTGTGATCTCTGTCTGTCAAATAAATAAATAAAAAAATCTAAAAAAAATGTCATAGCATGTTGACATTCTTTTAAAAGAAAATTATAAAAAAATTATATTATTGAGTCATGTTAGCAGAATGTAACAAGAAGTGCCACTTTGAGCTACAAGTGATCTTGGAAATCCTGTTCCAAAGGACTTTTACATGTGAAAAATTGAAACCTGTGAATGGGAGAGGAATAGCGATGACTTGCTCAAGATCATATGGCAAATGACAGGGCTGGGACTAGAACCCAGGCATTACAACTTTCAGTCCAGTTCTATTACCACACTGCTACTCTTCTTTTTGGTCTCCCTTCATCAATGACAAGTTTTTCAGATAGCCAATGGAGGTTGTTAAGTGTATCCAAGATCTGTGAAATGCAAATGTTTGGTGTTTTGGTGTTTAGCTCTTTGCTTCTCTCTTTCCCTTGAAAAACTACCAACTCCCATGGTTTAAAAAGATTACTTTCATGTGGATGACTGTCTCAGCCACAAACCACTCACCTGAACTTGAGTCTCATTTTCAACTGCCTATAAGATTTCTTTTCTTGGATCTTAATGCTTTTTCCTCAATTTCAACATGCTTAAAGACAAATATACTATCTTCCCTCCCAAATCAACTGTTCCAACAGACTTTTCTGTTTTTTTTTTTAATTGACATTAAACGTCTTGCAGTTATTTAGCAACTATGACGAAGTTAGTCATATTTGATCTTCCCTGACCTCATTCCTCATGTGTGAACCCAAAGTTCTGTTGATTCTTATTTTGCAGTGTCTCCTGGCATTCTCCTACCAATTTATATCAGGGTCCCTGTCTCATCATGCCTTGTATATCTGAAGATATTCAAACAAGTATCCTTTTTCACCCTTACATAGTCAAAGAGGTGAGCTTGGTATCAAGATTCAAGTTGAAGGTGCTATTCTTTACAAATGTTCCCTTGCTTGTGGTTCTATTGCCTTATTTATTACTGTAAATAATCACTGTAATTACTCTTTTTGATTACATGTCTGTCATATCCATTTGACAGTGACCCTGTTAATGACAGTGAGTCTATGTCATTTAGTTTTGCTCTCTTCCCCTTGTAACTGAGCAACTTTGGAAGAATAATTGTGTGGTATTGAGTGCTTTTGAGTAAGACATTACCTTACATCCCCAAGGTATATGCCTGGGGAGGTGGAAGAAGAAGCAAGTTTTTTGTGTAGAAGTACAGGCTTTATTGTGCAGGAATCTAGATAATGGCATAAAATAGAAGTGAAATATGGACTCCACTAGCAGGGTAATGTCTATTAAAAAGAAACCTGAAAAATCAAAAAGAGTATAGGGGACTATGACTTGTGGATGAACTACAAATCACTTGAGAAGAAAATAAAGGAGGTGGGGCAAATGAATCCACACATTTAGAAAGGGACAGAAGACAAAAGCCTTAAAACAAAAAAAGCAAAACATTTTATCAAAAACTAGTGATATACTATACATTGGATAATTGAATTTAAATTAAAAAAACACAAATGTAGCTTGTTGGGGCTGAAGGAGAGCTCAAAAGTGGTCTAGGTCAGAGACTGATGAGAATACAGAGACCCAAGGATGTGTCTGACTATAAGGTTTGGGTGAAAATGATGATGAATGTTTTTGAATTCAGCCAACAGGAGAGACAGGAAGATCAAATCAGCATTTGGATATAGTTTTATGGTTGAATTAAGTTTGAAACCTCCTCCAAGACTTCCTTTACCTTTCTAGTAAATGCTAGCATGCACCGGATGGTCTGCATGTGTTGGAGGACTGCCAACAAGAACGGGGTGATGAGGGCAGGGCCAAAGCAGAAGAGGAAGTGGGGGAGGTTGGGACTTGGCGCTCAGTCTTTCTGAGACAGATACTTCTGCTGAGCAATAGCAAGATCCACAAAGCTTAATTTTCATGAAAATACAGTTCAGTAGGGCCCTACTTTTATTTGGCCAACTCCCCAGTGCCGTTTTTGCTATTCTCCATGTATCCTATTATTGTCAAATGGAAAAAGTGTGTTGTGCTGTTTATCCTATAAAGGTAAGCTCAAGGAAGTGAGAGACAATTTCCCCCCAGCTTTACTGAGGTATAATTGACAAATAAAATCAGAAGATATTTAAAGTGTACAATGTTGGGTTGATAGTTATACATACACATACACATTGTGAAGGGAATTCTCCCATCAAGTTAATAAACTGGGACAATGTTCTGTTAATCTTCTGCTACAACAAGTGTTTATTGAATGGATGCATAATAAATAGAATCAGCAAATATAAGTGCCTTGTAAACTGTAAAGCACTATAAAATGTAAATTTTTATGACTCTCTTTCTACTCATACTCTACTTCCTGACACCTACTTTGACCACCCTATTCTATACTCATATCTCTCTTCTTTCAACTTGTATTATGTTTATTGCCTGTACCAATAATATGGTAGTCAGTATTCTACTATCCTTTAGCTTATAATGTATAGGAATCTTGTCTCCCTAGGTAGATTGTGAACTTCTCTGGGGTAGGAGAAAAAAAGTCCAGCCTTTTTTTTCCTTAAGCTCTGCGAACCCCAAACCTAGCCTATCACAATGTTTTGTGCCATAGAAAATGTGCAATAAATGTTTATTGAGTGATTTGTCATTAATTGGAACAAAGCTACACATCCTCTCTGGGATTTTAATCTATAAACAATCAGACTTGTACTAATGATTGCAGAGACTTTCCCCCACGGCAAAAAAAAAAAATTGGGGGGAGGGGAGTAGAAAGACCTGCCTGTCATCACAATAACCTTACTGTCACAATAAGTAGCTTTTTAACTTGACGTTTCCGTGAAAATGCTTAGCAGCATTCTCACTGGTATTAGAAACTACAGGAGAGTCAGTACTGCATTGTTGACAACTCTAAGATGTTTTTTCTTGGATAGCTTATTTATCATTAAGGGGAGAACATTACACCAATCAAATTGGGCTGCTCTTGCCAGACAGCTGGATTCCAAACCAAGGTAAGTGCTCAGCCCAAAAAGAACCTGGACTGTGGCATTCAGAACTAATGACACAGTATGTCCATTTACATAATACTGGAACAAAAATATTTTATCCTGGGGGTTGGTGGGGCTGCACAGTGGGAAGATAGTTCTACTCTTAGTCTGGGTGATGGAAATATGTTACAGACAGCTTACATACTTTTGAACTTATTGTAAAGCACTAACTAGAGGACCTACTTTCTTACAGGGATGCATGTTAAGTCTATACCTAGTTACCAACAACTTGGAAACCCCCTAAGTTCTGAGGCCATTGCTCTCAGCTGACTCTGAGGCCTGCCTTTAACTTCTTCGAATTTAGATGCCCAGGTTTTAGAAGCAGGTTAATTGTTCTGTAGGAGACTGCTTTTTACT
>RCUC01017745.1:0-11179 GCA_003697995.1 Taxidea taxus jeffersonii
TGTTGACTGTTTCCTTTGCTGTGCAAAAGCTTTTGATCTTGATGAAGTCCCAATAGTTCATTTTTGCCCTTGCTTCCTTTGCCTTTGGCGTTGTTCCTAGGAAGAAGTTGCTGTGGCTGAGGTCGAAGAGGTTGCTGCCTGTGTTCTCCTCAAGGATTTTGATGGATTCCTATCTCACGTTGAGGTCCTTCATCCATTTTGAGTCTATTTTCGTGTGTGGTGTAAGGAAATGGTCCAATTCATTTGTTTTATTTCTTAAATTCCACATATGAGCAAATAGATTTCATTCTTTTTTACGGCTAATATTCCATTGTTATCTATATGACATCTTTTCTTTCTTTTCTTTAATGTTCTTTATCCATCGCTTCTCGGCCTTTTGGCTAAGATCAAGTGTAATCTTCTTTATCCATTCATCTATAAATGAACATTTGCTTCCATATCTTGGCTTATTATAAATAATGCTGCAATAACATAGGGGTGCATATGTCTTTTCAAATTAGTGTTTTCATATTCCGTGGGTAAATACCCAGCAGTGGAATTACTGGATCATATGGTAATTCTATTTTTAATCTTTTGAGGAACATCCATATTGTTTTCCACCGTGGCTGCACCAGTTGCCTTCCCACCAACAGTGTACAAGTATTCCCTTTTGTCTACATCCTCACCAGCACTTGTTTTTTTCTCGCGTTTTTTTATTTTAGTCATTCTGACAGGTATGAGGTGCTATCTCATTGTGGTCTTAATTTGCATTTATTTCCCTGATGATTAGTGATGTTGAGTGTCTTTTTATGTGTCCGTTGGCTATCTGTATGTCTTCTTTGGAAAAATGTCTGTTCGTATCTTCTGCTCATTTTTTTTTCCTTCTGCCCATCTTTAATTGGATTTTTTTTTTTGGTGTTAAGTTATGCTATTTCAATATTCTTAATCACATCTGCAAAGTCCCTTTGCCATACAAAGTAACACCCACAGGTTTCAGGGATTTGGATGTGTTTATCTTGTGGGGAGCCATTATTTGCCTATCACAGATAGCAAAAAGATAAAAGGCAACTATAATTCTGGCTTCAAGTCTGCTTGGATCAGAGCATGATAGAAAAACTAACTAAAGTAAGAATATCAACAAGAAGAGAAAACATTTGGGGGAAGAAGAGTTTACTTTGGGATATGTTACCTATGATACAAGGGGTTTGTGGGACATCCATATGGAGAGGACCACAAGAAATTTGCAATATTAGAGTTTGAAGTTTTAGAAAAGTATCCAGGCTGAAGATTAAGATTTGAGAGCATCTGTAGAGATATGGTATAGGAAGAGTTTAAGCTCTTTGAAACTAGATATCAGATGCTTGCAGTTCTATCCTCAGTGACTAGCATGGTATCTGGTTCATAGTAGATGTTCAACAAGTGTTTGTTGAATGAACAGGTGAAAGTAAGATCCCAGAGAAGAACATCAGGATGAGGTAGAAAATATGGAGGAGTGGAGTCTGGGTGAGAGGAGAAAGTTTCCTTCTTTGAAACAAGAGGTAATAAAAGGGGGGAAAGGAGTTTATGCAAAATAATTTTGAAATGAACAGGATATGTTGCAAGATCTCACTTTGGACAATTCTGGTATTATCAAAATGGAAAGTGAAGTCATCAGTGAGGAATGTTACTGAGAGTGAGACTGAGATTTGAGGAAAGTAAACCATTAAATGTCAGAATGGAAAACGACCTTGTAGAGTAACCCATAGCCCACAGTTTACAGACACGAAAACTGAGGATTCAAGAAAGAAATACATTTGCTCGGGTTACCAAAGCAGACCCTATGCTAGGTGATGGAATACAGTGAAAAACAAGGCAGATGTAGGACCCAACCTCACTGAGTTTTTAGTACAGAGGCAAAGACACGGAAGTAAGCAGGGTGGTAAGTACTATGGTGGGAAGAACTTAAAGAGCTTAGGGAGAGCATAGAGGAGGAAGTATGTGAGGTAACAAGAAATGAATAGCAAGATTGGTGAGCTGATATTCCAGCCCAGCTGAGGGCAGACAGTGACTTGGCTGTTCACCCAGGTACCAGTTTCATGACCTAAGCGATATTTATAATTCCAGGGAGAAGAAAGGAAGGCAACTCCCAGGACCTTGACTCTGGTTCTAACATTCCTTTGTACTTGGCTCTTCTCCTTATGTTCCCCAGACAGGAGGAGCACTTCAGTAAGTTGAGTGATCAACTGGTGGATTAAATCCTATAAATCTGAACACACTAACAAATAGGATAAAAACTCAGAAGTTTAGCTCTATCTTTCCAGGGGTACCCAGGATTGAAGAAGCTAACAGAGCAGGGATTATTTGCCTGAAGTAAGTGAGGTTTGCAATGAGATTTCAAGTCTACAGCCAGGGAGATTAAGAGGCAGGGCAGCCCACTTTGTTTTACTATTTTAATGTGCCATCACATCCCTCTTAAGACCAGTTGTGCTAGGAGCCAATAATAGCTTAAGGCAATTATGTTTTGGCAAAGAATACATTTAAAGTGTACAAAAATATTTATACCACTTCTCTAGCTTGAAGTAAAACAATTACATTTCTATTACTTTTCTAATTAAATGATCCCTAGCTCCTCAGCTTACCCATCATTAGAATATGCTTCTTCACTCTCTAGGGTACCTCCTCTTGCAAGGGTCCTATGAAACTCAGGGGTCATACTCATTTCAAAGGGTCAGTACTGGCTTCTGTCGACTTGAGGAAAGAAAGCTGGAAGCCCGCTCAGTCCACCTAGGAAATGTTTTCTTCAGCTGTTGTCCCTGTTGCTAAAACACAGCATTGCTAGGAGTCCAGCAGTCCAACCCAATCCTGGGTGCCATAGTGGCTGAGACATATGCTGGCACAGAAACCTAAGTATTGGGGGTAGTAACAGAAGTACTGCTGTACTCAGCAGCAGGCAAGTCAGGCCACCCATAGGCTTCAGCCTCAAAGCCTGGCTGACCTGGGTAGTGGCAAGCCTCCTTCTCCACTCAGATGAAGAAACCAAAACACTCTGGAAACTCTTTCTCTTGAGGACACGCGTATAGTTTCCTGAAGAAGAGAGTGGAAATGCTAGAAGGGCTGAAGAACGAATACTGGGAGCACTTTAGAGAGAGAGGTTGAGAGACAGCAAATGAGAGTGCCAGTGAGACATCTTTCTTCTGAAGGCCTAAAATGGCAAAATTTCCTGCCATCTCCTCGTGGAATTCTAGTGAAAGATTTCATAGATAAAGCAGAGCTTTCCAATCCATGGGCCCTGACACACTGGGGTGCTTTCAGTGGATTAGAAGTAGGCATGGATTATTGATCTTTTTAGTGTTTGGGGAAATCAGGTAGGACTTAGGAGAGCCAGAGCCCCCAGGCTAGCTGTCACCAGCTGCTGGTGGCTGAGGTAGGTTTTTTTTTTTATTTTCAAAAGACAGACCCTGTAGATCAGAATCTGGAATCTGCCCTACAGTCTTAACAGCCAGCCAGCACAAATGGCACTTCCGGCGATCGAGACTCCATTTCTTCATGCTGAGCAGACCAAGGAGGTGCTCCACCACCAGAACATCAATTTGGGGGAGACCAGGGGAAAGAGTGAGGAGGGGAACTGCTGGGGTAGAGGGTACAGTTCCAAGTAACAGACTCAAATTCACATTGTCACATGTCACACACTTAGCATGTTTGCTGTGCCTTTTCAGCTGCACCCAACTTAGCTATGTGTGTTCTGCAAATTGTAGCATCATCATGACTGCAAAATACTGTGCTTGACATAAAAGAGTTCAACTGGATTTGAAAACCATTAGTGTCATCAAAAGATATTTCATCGTAGTATTTATCAATAAGGGAAATAATTCTTGCAAATTTTGGAATGATTGTAAAACAAGGTTTTAATTTTCTTTTTTTAAAAAACAGTTTCTTAAAGTAAACTCTACACACAATGTGGGGCTCAACTCTGAGATTTAGAATCACATGCTCTACCAGCTGAGCCAGCCAGGTGCCCCCAGGTTTAAACTGTCTTTACCATCTGCTTGTGGGAAAAAAGTTTCTTGTCAATGTGGTCCATGAAGAAATCAGAGAATCATCACCCAAATCCTAATAGGGAATGTGTATAATCACTTCAAACACAACACCTGATATAAAAAGTTATATCAAAGTGGGGGTGCCTGGGTGGCTCAGTTGGTTAAGCATCCAACTCTTAAATTTTTTTTAAGATTTTTTTTTATTTATTTGACAGACAGAGATCACAAGTAGGCAGAGAGGCAGGCAGAGAGGAAGAGAGGAGGAAACAGGCTCCCCACTGAGCAGAGAGCCCGATATGGGGCTCGATCCCAGGACCCTGAGATCATGACCGGAGCTGAAGGCAGAGGCTTTAACCCACTGAGCCACCCAGGCGCCCCATCCAACTCTTAATTTTGACTCAGGTCATGATCTCAGGGTGGTGAGATTGAGCCCCACTTCTGGTAAACACGCTGGGTGTGGAGCCTGCTTAAGATTCCCCCTCTGTCCCTCTCTCTCTCTGTAAAAAAAAAACAACAACAACAAAAAAAGTTGTATTGAAGGAAGCTCGTGTTTTTCATGGAACATTTTTGAAAATATTTTATATATGTTTGACACACATGTTTAATATCTTCTTTTTTAAGATTTTATTTATTTGACAGACAGAAAGAGAGAAAGCACAAGCACGGGGAGTGGTAGGCAGAGGGAGAGGGAGAAACAGGCGCCCTGCTAAGCAGGTAACCCAATGCAGGAGTTGATCCCAGGACCCTGGGATCATGACCTGAGCGGAAAGCAGATGCTTAACTGACTGAGCCACCCAGGTGCCCCTCATTTAATATCTTCTTTAACATTTTGTATTTATTTTTCTTTCAATTACATGACAAGAAAAAGTAATGGATGTTGTCAGTAAGTCTCATATACATACCCTCTATTTCCCCCCAGGTGTCATAGGGATGTTATCACTCTCCATTTGTGTCATGATATAAAAGGGTTAGGAAATCACATTAGGATAAGAAGAAAAAGAAAGAGAGCTGCTTAAACCACTTCACTAGTCAAGACTTACTTATTTACGAGTGGTTCAAATATAACTGGTTTAAGCTGAATAAGCAGTGGGGTTGGAAGAGTCCCTTTATTGTACCAAGAACCAAAAATGTATCAATGATAGAGAAGGAACTGGCCGCATTGATGACAGGATGAAGGAACGCAAGTACCATCAGCTTGTTCTCACTATCTCTAGATCTCCATTTCTCTATTTCTCATTGCTGCTTCTCTTGGAATGTTTCTTTTCTACCTCTTCCTGTCAGATTTTCTACATGAGGCGTGGAAAAAAGAAGGCTTTAACAGATCTGGGCTTTTATTTTTATAGCTGTGTATATAGCTTAGTATAAAAATTCTGGAAAAACTATTCTGATTAACCCACTTTGGGCCAGGTGGCCACCTCATGACCAAGAGTACAGGGTGTTAGCAGAATAGTCAGTGAGGAATTCATGACTCTTGATGACCTCAAATTTTTGTTTCCCAAAATCTGCATTGTAGTTCTGTGTATCTCCAGTCTGGAAGAAACAAGATTAGAGGGTTTCTGGAAAGGAATGAATGGTATCAGCTTCCTGATTACCTTCCAGGATTCCAGTTATTAGAGAGCTGAGGGGACACAAATCCTTCCCAGATTGATCATTAGCTAAAGCCCCCAAATAGTCTTAGAGGGATACTACAGATGGTGAAATGGCTCCTCTAGCATGACAGACTTTAAGATTAACATCCCTGATTTCTCCTCCGTATGGAATCAAGGCCCATGCTACACCAGGGTTTATCAATCAAGATGGGCTAGGATCTGCTGGAGTCACAATCCTCAAATCTCAGTGGCTTAAGATAACAAACATATCTCATTCTCTCTTCATGTCCGTCATGAGTTGGCAGATGTCTCTGCTCATTATGATCACTCTTGGACCCAGCCTGAAGGAAAGAGAATGCTCCAGAGAGTCTACCATTGGTAACTAAGTTCTCTGGTTTAAAAGTGACATATCACCACTACTGTCTTATCAGCTTGGGCTGCTATACCATAGACTGTGTCTTTTTATTTTTTCCATAGACTGTGTCTTAACAGAAATTTATTTCTCACTGGAAAGTCCAGGATCAAGATGCTAACCAAACTGGTTCCTGGTGAGGGCCCTCTTCCTGGTTTACAGATGGGTATCTTCTTGTATCCTTACAAGGCAGCGAGAGCATCTCTATTGTGTCACTTATTTTCCTCCTCCTCTTCCCCCTCCTTTTTCCCTTCCCCTTCCTGCTACTGCTGCTGCTGTTTCTTTGGTTATTCTTTACTTCATTCTTTATTATTTTTTTGTGTCTCTTCCTGTAAGGGCACTCCCATTCCTGAGCACTTTATCTTCATGACCCTAATTACCTCCCAAAGACCCCACCTCCAAATACTATCACATGGGCTTCAGTATATGGATTTTGAGAGCACTTAAACATTCAGTCTGTAGCAACTACTCACATACATCACAGGTCCCACCTAACCTCAAAGAGGCCAAGAAGTGAAATCCTTCCATGTACCTAAGGACAACCAGAAAAAACATGGTTAATAACACTAATGTTTACAACACCAGTATATAACTGTACATATTGGAGAATAGGTAGTTGAGGCCTACAAAAAAATGATGTAGGTAGGTGATCTCTCAGTATTATTGTACCTAATCTCAGAAGAATACAATATGAAAAATGCAAATTATTAATCCAGATCAAACGTGGGTTACATATTCACAGTGCATGAAGGACACAAAAGGATTCGGCTTAGAATCTCTCTAACACATCTAAATGTTTACTCACAGATCATTTACTAAGGAATTCTGTAACTCTCGAGTTGAACCTTATTCAAACACACGTTTGAATTTTTACTGTATGTTGTGTTGCTTATCTTAGTGTTTCTGACACAGCGTATAAATTGATCCACAGGTTTTCCGGGGTAAGCTGTAAATGGTCCCTTGTTAGTGAAACCCAAGGAGAAGACGAAAAGGCACAGTGAAATAAAAAATGTGACATCAGTTATGCAGAATAAGAAATTCACAGGGGTACGTAATCTCTTCCCCCCACATGAAAAACTCCCCCCTTTTTCTTTTCAGAAGTGGCTGGTGGGATTTACCAAGGAGACTCAGTTGTTGACATGTTTACACATTAAAATGAATAACAAAGACCTGGGAAGACACTTTATTCCCAGAACAAAGTTGTTATAACAATAACCCAATATTAACATATGGCAATGCCTTCACTCAAGAGGACACCCCGCACCTCTGTAAAACAAGGACAAAAGCACACTTCTAGTCTGGTTATCTTTGCCAATGAACCTCAAAATCATCAGCAACCAATGTGCAGCCAAACTTTGACACCTCTGACAAGGTGAACCAAACAAAACGTTCAATCTCCCTGAACACAAACTTTCAATCAGCCCCTGGGGATTCTGTTTATCAAGTGTTAAGCACTGGACCAGCAAAGTTGGAATCCTTCAAAAGTGCTAGAAAACTTGGCATCAGTCCTCATGGACTTGACATTCTGCTTGAAAGAGACAGACCTGATGGAAAGAAAGAAAGAAAGAAAGAAAGGGAGAGAGAAAGAGAGAAAGAGAGAAAGAAAGAAAGAAAGAAAGAAAAACAGCCTTCAGCTACACAAGCAATACTACTAACTCACCAGGAACATGAGTACCACCACTACCCTATTGTCCCATCCTCCAACCTCGTAAACTTGGCTGCTTTGCCCCAAATGTATCTGGAAGATTACATTGCATGTCTGGAGGAAATAAAATAAGAAAACTGGGGGAAGCTCCTTCCCAGGAAAACCTAGAAAATTTATTGAAGGCTGAGGCCCCAGTAGAATCCTCACACCAGAAGATACAGAATGTCTGACATTCATTCACTCCCTTACTTAGCATTCATTTGCAAATGTTTATGAACATCCATTAATTGCTCAGCTGCGTGCTAGGCATTGGACAAAATGGACATGGCCCCTGCCCTTATAGAGCTCACATCCTGGTGAGGGAGACTAGTACAGTTGACCTTGAACAACCTGGGGCTTAGGGGAACCAATGCCCCATGTAGCCAAAACTCTACAAATAAATTTTCACTCCCCAGAAATGTAGCTACTAATAGCCTACTATTGGCCAAAAGCTTCACCAATAACATAAACAGTTGATTGATACATATTTTGTATATGTATGATATACTATATTCTTACAATAAAGTAAGCTAGAGAAGAGAAAATGTTAGCAAGAAAATCATAAGGAAGAGAAAATACAGTACTCTACTGTAGTGATAAAAAAAATCCACACATAAGTAGATCTGCACAATCCAAACCTATGTTGTTCAAAGGTCAACTTCAAACTGTTAATTATGCTGCTATGACAGAGGAATAGAGGGACCCGTAGGGGCACTGAGGAGGGGTCCTCAGCACAGCTTAGGTGAATCAAGGAAAGATATCTAAGCTAAAGCCTGATCAAAAGGTAGAAAAAGAGAGCTCTGGGCGGAGTGAAAGTTATATGCAGAAGCACCAAGGAAAAAGACTCAAGTGGAGATCTAGAGAAAGACCACAGAGCAGCATCTTAGAGTGCAGGAGAGGAATGGGAGACTGACGGGAAGTGAAGCTAGAGAAATAATCAAGGTACAGGTATTGGAGAACCTTGCAAACCACGGGATCAGAATGTAGACTTTATCCTAATGGCAGTAGGAGTTTTAAGCAGCAGAATGGCCTGAACAAGTTTGCATTAGAGAGATGGGTCCAGTTGCAAAGAGAAGGAATAGTAGGAGGGCAAGGGAATAAAAAGGGAGCACGTTGGAGGGCAGCGTTTGGTGCTGCAAGCAAGAAATGATGGTGGCCTGGGAAAGGATAATAGATGTTATAGTGAAGAGTAAGAGAGGTTGAATTTGAGAGGTGTTTTGACTGAGAGGTGATTTGGTCACTGATTAGATAAGGAGATGGGGGAAGAAAGGTCACAGAGGATTTTCAGGTCTCTGACTTGAGCTACAACTGCGGCCGTTTACTGAGCTAGGGGAGGCAGGGTGTTAAAAAAGAGGGACACCTCTAGGGAAGACCGGCACTTAGCATGAAGTGGTGATGGGCACCATAGTCATAGATGAAACCGCCTGGCCTCACTACTCAGAGTGCCCTTGGTCATGACCAGCAGCATTGGGCATCACTTAGGAACTTTTTAGAAATGCAGAATCTGGAGGGAGGAGTCAAGATGGCCGAGAAGTAGCAGGCTGAGACGACATCAGGCAGCAGGAGATCAGCTAGATAGCCTATCAAACCATTCTGAACACCTACGAATCCAATAGGAGATCGAAGAGAAGAAAAACAACAATTCTAGAAACAGAAAATCGACCACTTTCTAAAAGGTAGGACCAACAGAGAAGTGAATCCAACGCAACGGGAAGATAGACCCCAGGGGGAGGGGCCGGCTCCCAGCAAGCCGCGGAGCACAAAATCAGGACTTTTAAAAGTCTGCTCCAGGGAGGGACATCACTCCAGAGGCTAAACTGGGGTGAAGACCTCGCGGGGACAGCGTGGACTCAGGTCCCACAGGGTCACAGAAAGATCGGGGGTGTCTGAGTGTCACAGAGCTCACAGATATTAGAGCGGGGAAGCCGGCTGCGGAGACAGAGCCGAGGTTTCCTAGAGCCGTGGTCTGTGACACAGGTCAGTGCTCTGTGCGAGGGGTCCCCACAAGATCCGGGGAGACTCCGACCCGGGAGAGCTCAGGGACCTACGGGGTTCGGAGACTCCAGGTGGGACTCTGCCAGAGACAGAGATGCTTGGTCACAGGCTGGGTGAGCTCGGAGCACTCCCAGAAGCCAGTGAGATGGGACTGCTTACGCACCATTTTCTCCAAGCGCGGCCGGCCGGAGGCTGGGGAGACGGGAGTGATTAAACGCTTTTCTCTGAAGGCGCACTGAAGACTGGGGCCCCTAGCTCTCGGCTCCTCTGAACCGGAGATTGGGAGGCCGCCACTGTCATTCCCGTCCTCCGGAACTCTACGGAAAGCGTTCAGGGAACAAAAGCTCCCGAAAGCGAACCTGAGAGGATTACTTAGCCCGGCCCCTGGTAAGGGCGGTACAATTCCGCCTGGGGCAAAGACACCTGAGAATCACTACAACAGGCCCCTCCCCCAGAAGATCAACAAGAAATCCAGCCAAGACCAAGTTCACTTAACAAGGAGAACAGCGGATTCTTATCTGGACAAAATGACAAGGCGGAAAAATTCACCACATAAAAAAAGAACAGGAGGCAGGACCGAAGGCTAGGGACCTAATCAATACAGACATTGGTAATATGTCAGATCTGGAATTCAGGACAACGGTTCTCAAGGTTCTAGCCGGGCTTGAAAAAGGCATGGAAGATATTAGAGAAACCCTGTCAGGAGAAATAAAAAGCCCTTTCTGGAGAAATAAAAGAACTAAAATCTAATCAAGTTGAAATAAAAAAAAGCTATTGATGAGGTGCAATCAAAAATGGAGACTCTTACTGCTAGGATAAATGAGGCAGAAGAAAGAATTAATGATATAGAAGACCAAATGACAGAGAATAAAGAAGCTGAGCAAAAGAGAGACAAACAACTACTGGACCACGAGGGGAGAATTTGAGAGATAAGTGGTACCATAAGATGAAACAACATGGGGCACCTGAGTGGCTCAGTGGGTTGAAGCCTCTGCCTTCAGCTTAGGTCATGATCCCAGGGTCCTGGGATCGAGCCCCGCATCAGGCTCTCTGCTCAGCGGGGAGCCTGCTTCCTCCTCTCTCTCTGCCTGCCTCTCTGCCTGCTTGTGATCACTGTCTGTCAAATAAATAAATAAAATCTTTAAAAAAAAAAATGAAACAACATTAGAATAATTGGGATTCCAGAAGAAGAAGAAAGAGAAATAGGAGCAGAAGGTATACTGGAGAGGATTATTGTAGAGAACTTCCCCAATATAGCAAGGGGAACAAGCATCAAAATCCAGGAGGTGCAGAGAACACCCCTCAAAATCAATAGGAATCGGTCCACACCCCGCCATCTAATAGTAAAATTTGCAAGTCTTAGTGACAAAGAAAAAATCCTGAAAGCAGCACGGGACAAGAAGTCTGTAACATACAATGGTAAAAATATTAGATTGGCAGCAGACTTATCCACACAGACCTGGCAGGCCAGAAAGAACTGGCATGATATATTCAGAGCACTAAA